>CAJVQJ010000049.1:0-201003 GCA_911387685.1 Dolichovespula media
TATTATCGTCGTTAATATCGTCGTTATTATCGTCGTTAATATCGTCGTTATTATCGTCATTAACATCGATATTATCGTCGTTATTATCGTCATTGTCATCGATAATATCGTCGTCATTATCGTCCTTGTTATCGTCGTTAATATCGTCGTTATTATCGTCGTTATTATCGTCATTGTCATCGTTATTATCTTCGTCATTATCGTCGTTAATATCGTCGTTTTATCGTCGTAATATTCGTCGTTAATACCGTCGTTATTATCGTCATTATCATCGATATTATCGTCTTTATTATCGTAGTTATTATCGTCGTTATTATCCTTATTATCATCATTATTATCGTCGATATTATCGTCGTTATTATCGTCGTTAATATCGTCGTTATTATCGTCATTATCATCGATATTATCGTCGTTATTATCGTCCTTATTATCGTCCTTATTATCGTCGTTAATATCGTCGTTTTATCGTCGTTATTATCGTCGTTATTATCGTCGTTATTATCCTTATTATAATCATTATTATCGTCGTTATTATCGTCGTTATTATCGTCGTTAATATCGTCGTTATTATCGTCATTATCATCGATATTATCGTTGTTATTATCGTCCTTATTATCGTCCTTATTATCGTCGTTAATATCGTCGTTTTATCGTCGTTATTATCGTCGTTATTATCGTCGTTAATATCGTCGTTATTATCGTCATTAACATCGATATTATCGTCGTTATTATCGTCATTGTCATCGATAATATCGTCGTCATTATCGTCCTTGTTATCGTCGTTAATATCGTCGTTATTATCGTCGTTATTATCGTCATTGTCATCGTTATTATCGTCGTCATTATCGTCGTTAATATCGTCGTTTTATCGTCGTAATATTCGTCGTTAATACCGTCGTTATTATCGTCATTATCATCGATATTATCGTCGTTATTATCGTCGTTAATATCGTCGTTATTATCGTCATTATCATCGATATTATCGTCGTTATTATCGTCGATTTATCGTCGTTAATATCGTCGTTAATATCGTCGTTTTATCGTCGTTAATATCGTCGTTATTATCGTCATTAACATCGATATTATCGTCGTTATTATCGTCCTTATTATCGTCCTTATTATCGTCGTTAATATAGTCGTTTTATCGTCGTTATTATCGTCGTTAATATTGTCGTTATTATCGTCAATAACATCGATATTATCGTCGTTATTATCGTCATTGTCATCGATAATATCGTCGTCATTATCGTCCTTGTTATCGTCGTTAATATCGTCGTTATTATCGTCGTTATTATCGTCATTGTCATCGTTATTATCTTCGTCATTATCGTCGTTAATATCGTCGTTTTATCGTCGTAATATTCGTCGTTAATACCGTCGTTATTATCGTCATTATCATCGATATTATCGTCGTTATTATCGTCGTTAATATCGTCGTTATTATCGTCATTATCATCGATATTATCGTCGTTATTATCGTCGCTTTATCGTCGTTAATATCGTCGTTTTATCGTCGTTAATATCGTCGTTATTATCGTCATTAACATCGATATTATCGTCGTTATTATCGTCGTTAATATCGTCGTTATTATCGTCATTATCATCGATATTATCGTCGATATTATCGTCGTTATTATCGTCGTTAATATCGTCGTTATTATCGTCGTTAATATCGTCGTTATTATCGTCATTAACATCGATATTATCGTCGTTATTATCGTCATTGTCATCGATAATATCGTCGTCATTATCGTCCTTGTTATCGTCGTTAATATCGTCGTTATTATCGTCGTTATTATCGTCATTGTCATCGTTATTATCTTCGTCATTATCGTCGTTAATATCGTCGTTTTATCGTCGTAATATTCGTCGTTAATACCGTCGTTATTATCGTCATTATCATCGATATTATCGTCTTTATTATCGTAGTTATTATCGTCGTTATTATCCTTATTATCATCATTATTATCGTCGATATTATCGTCGTTATTATCGTCGTTAATATCGTCGTTATTATCGTCATTATCATCGATATTATCGTCGTTATTATCGTCCTTATTATCGTCCTTATTATCGTCGTTAATATCGTCGTTTTATCGTCGTTATTATCGTCGTTATTATCGTCGTTATTATCCTTATTATAATCATTATTATCGTCGTTATTATCGTCGTTATTATCGTCGTTAATATCGTCGTTATTATCGTCATTATCATCGATATTATCGTTGTTATTATCGTCCTTATTATCGTCCTTATTATCGTCGTTAATATCGTCGTTTTATCGTCGTTATTATCGTCGTTATTATCGTCGTTTATATCGTCGTTATTATCGTCATTAACATCGATATTATCGTCGTTATTATCGTCATTGTCATCGATAATATCGTCGTCATTATCGTCCTTGTTATCGTCGTTAATATCGTCGTTATTATCGTCGTTATTATCGTCATTGTCATCGTTATTATCGTCGTCATTATCGTCGTTAATATCGTCGTTTTATCGTCGTAATATTCGTCGTTAATACCGTCGTTATTATCGTCATTATCATCGATATTATCGTCGTTATTATCGTCGTTAATATCGTCGTTATTATCGTCATTATCATCGATATTATCGTCGTTATTATCGTCGATTTATCGTCGTTAATATCGTCGTTAATATCGTCGTTTTATCGTCGTTAATATCGTCGTTATTATCGTCATTAACATCGATATTATCGTCGTTATTATCGTCCTTATTATCGTCCTTATTATCGTCGTTAATATAGTCGTTTTATCGTCGTTATTATCGTCGTTAATATTGTCGTTATTATCGTCATTAACATCGATATTATCGTCGTTATTATCGTCATTGTCATCGATAATATCGTCGTCATTATCGTCCTTGTTATCGTCGTTAATATCGTCGTTATTATCGTCGTTATTATCGTCATTGTCATCGTTATTATCTTCGTCATTATCGTCGTTAATATCGTCGTTTTATCGTCGTAATATTCGTCGTTAATACCGTCGTTATTATCGTCATTATCATCGATATTATCGTCGTTATTATCGTAGTTATTATCGTCGTTATTATCCTTATTATCATCATTATTATCGTCGTTATTATCGTCGTTATTATCGTCGTTAATATCGTCGTTATTATCGTCATTATCATCGATATTATCGTCGTTATTATCGTCCTTATTATCGTCCATATTATCGTCGTTAATATCGTCGTTTTATCGTCGTTATTATCGTCGTTATTATCGTCGTTAATATCGTCGTTATTATCGTCATTAACATCGATATTATCGTCGTTATTATCGTCATTGTCATCGATAATATCGTCGTCATTATCTTCCTTGTTATCGTCGTTAATATCGTCGATATTTTCGTCGTTATTATCGTCATTGACATCGATATTTTCGTCGTTATTATCGTCATTGTCATCGATAATATCGTCGTCATTATCGTCCTTGTTATCGTCGTTAATATCGTCGTTATTATCGTCATTATCATCGATATTATCGTCGTTATTTTCGTCGCTTTATCGTCGTTAATATCGTCGTTAATATCGTCGTTTAATCGTCGTTAATATCGTCGTTAATATCGTCGTTATTATCGTCATTAACATCGATATTATCGTCGTTATTATCGTCCTTATTATCGTCCTTATTATCTTCGTTATTATCGTCATTATCATAATTATTATCGTCGTTATTATCGTCGTTATTATCGTCATTAACATCGATATTATCGTCGTTATTATCGTCCTTATTATCGTCCTTATTATCGTCGTTAATATAGTCGTTTTATCGTCGTTATTATCGTCGTTAATATTGTCGTTATTATCGTCATTAACATCGATATTATCGTCGTTATTATCGTCATTGTCATCGATAATATCGTCGTCATTATCGTCCTTGTTATCGTCGTTAATATCGTCGTTATTATCGTCGTTATTATCGTCATTTTCATCGTTATTATCTTCGTCATTATCGTCGTTAATATCGTCGTTTTATCGTCGTAATATTCGTCGTTAATACCGTCGTTATTATCGTCATTATCATCGATATTATCGTCGTTATTATCGTAGTTATTATCGTCGTTATTATCCTTATTATCATCATTATTATCGTCGTTATTATCGTCGTTAATATCGTCGTTATTATCGTCATTAACATCGATATTATCGTCGTTATTAACGTCATAGTCATCGATAATATCGTCGTCATTATCGTCCTTGTTATCGTCGTTAATATCGTCGTTATTATCGTCGTTATTATCGTCGTTTTATCGTCGTTAATATCGTCGTTATTATCGTCATTATCATCGATATTATCGTCGTTATTATCGTCCTTATTATCGTCCTTATTATCGTCGTTAATATCGTCGTTTTATCGTCGTTATTATCGTCGTTATTATCGTCATTGTCATCGATAATATCGTCGTCATTATCGTCCTTGTTATCGTCGATAATATCGTCGTTATTACCGTCATTGTCATCGTTATTATCGTCGCTTTATCGTCGTTAATATCGTCGTTTTATCGTCGTTAATATCGTCGTTATTATCGTCATTAACATCGATATTATCGTCGTTATTATCGTCCTTATTATCGTCCTTATTATCGTCGTTAATATGGTCGTTTTATCGTCGTTATTATCGTCGTTAATATCGTCGTTATTATCTTCATTAACATCGATATTATCGTCGTTATTATCGTCATTGTCATCGATAATATCGTCGTCATTATCGTCCTTTTTATCGTCGTTAATATCGTCGATATTATCGTCGTTATTATCGTCGTTAATTTCGTCGTTATTATCGTCGTTAATATCGTCGTTATTATCGTCATTAACATCGATATTATCGTCGTTATTATCGTCATTGTCATCGAAAAATCGTCGTCATTATCGTCCTTGTTATCGTCGTTAATATCGTCGTTATTATCGTCGTTATTATCGTCATTGTCATCGTTATTATCGTCGTCATTATCGTCGTTAATATCGTCGTTTTATCGTCGTAATATTCGTCGTTAATACCGTCGTTATTATCGTCATTATAATCGATATTATCGTCGTTATTATCGTCGTTAATATCGTCGTTATTATCGTCATTATCATCGATATTATCGTCGTTATTATCGTCGATTTATCGTCGTTAATATCGTCGTTTTATCGTCGTTAATATCGTCGTTATTATCGTCATTGTCATCGATAATATCGTCGTCATTATCGTCCTTTTTATCGTCGTTATTATCGTCGATATTATCGTCGTTATTATCGTCGTTAATTTCGTCGTTATTATCGTCGTTAATATCGTCGTTATTATCGTCATTAACATCGATATTATCGTCGTTATTATCGTCATTGTCATCGAAAAATCGTCGTCATTATCGTCCTTGTTATCGTCGTTAATATCGTCGTTATTATCGTCGTTATTATCGTCATTGTCATCGTTATTATCGTCGTCATTATCGTCGTTAATATCGTCGTTTTATCGTCGTAATATTCGTCGTTAATACCGTCGTTATTATCGTCATTATAATCGATATTATCGTCGTTATTATCGTCGTTAATATCGTCGTTATTATCGTCATTATCATCGATATTATCGTCGTTATTATCGTCGCTTTATCGTCGTTAATATCGTCGTTTTATCGTCGTTAATATCGTCGTTATTATCGTCATTAACATCGATATTATCGTCGTTATTATCGTCGTTAATATCGTCGTTATTATCGTCATTATCATCGATATTATCGTCGATATTATCGTCGTTATTATCGTCGTTAATATCGTCGTTATTATCGTCGTTAATATCGTCGTTATTATCGTCATTAACATCGATATTATCATCGTTATTATCGTCATTGTCATCGAAATATCGTCGTCATTATCGTCCTTGTTATCGTCGTTAATATCGTCGTTATTATCGTCATTGTCATCGTTATTATCGTCGTCATTATCGTCGTTAATATCGTCGTTTTATCGTCGTAATATTCGTCGTTAATACCGTCGTTATTATCGTCATTATCATCGATATTATCGTCGTTATTATCGTCGTTAATATCGTCGTTATTATCGTCATTATCATCGATATTATCGTCGTTATTTTCGTCGCTTTATCGTCGTTAATATCGTCGTTAATATCGTCGTTTTATCGTCGTTAATATCGTCGTTAATATCGTCGTTATTATCGTCATTATCATCGATATTATCGTCGTTATTATCGTCCTTATTATCGTCCTTATTATCGTCGTTATTATCGTCATTATCATCATTATTATCGTCGTTATTATCGTCGTTAATATTGTCGTTATTATCGTCATTAACATCGATATTATCGTCGTTATTATCGTCATTGTCATCGATAATATCGTCGTCATTATCGTCCTTGTTATCGTCGTTAATATCGTCGTTATTATCGTCGTTATTATCGTCATTGTCATCGTTATTATCTTCGTCATTATCGTCATTGTCATCGTTATTATCTTCGTCATTATCGTCGTTAATATCGTCGTTTTATCGTCGTAATATTCGTCGTTAATACCGTCGTTATTATCGTCATTATCATCGATATTATCGTCTTTATTATCGTAGTTATTATCGTCGTTATTATCCTTATTATCATCATTATTATCGTCGATATTATCGTCGTTATTATCGTCGTTAATATCGACGTTATTATCGTCATTATCATCGATATTATCGTCGTTATTATCGTCCTTATTATCGTCCTTATTATCGTCGTTAATATCGTCGTTTTATCGTCGTTATTATCGTCGTTATTATCGTCGTTATTATCCTTATTATAATCATTATTATCGTCGTTATTATCGTCGTTATTATCGTCGTTAATATCGTCGTTATTATCGTCATTATCATCGATATTATCGTCGTTATTATCGTCCTTATTATCGTCCTTATTATCGTCGTTAATATCGTCGTTTTATCGTCGTTATTATCGTCGTTATTATCGTCGTTAATATCGTCGTTATTATCGTCATTAACATCGATATTATCGTCGTTATTATCGTCATTGTCATCGATAATATCGTCGTCATTATCGTCCTTGTTATCGTCGTTAATATCGTCGTTATTATCGTCGTTATTATCGTCATTGTCATCGTTATTATCGTCGTCATTATCGTCGTTAATATCGTCGTTTTATCGTCGTAATATTCGTCGTTAATACCGTCGTTATTATCGTCATTATCATCGATATTATCGTCGTTATTATCGTCGTTAATATCGTCGTTATTATCGTCATTATCATCGATATTATCGTCGTTATTATCGTCGATTTATCGTCGTTAATATCGTCGTTAATATCGTCGTTTTATCGTCGTTAATATCGTCGTTATTATCGTCATTAACATCGATATTATCGTCGTTATTATCGTCCTTATTATCGTCCTTATTATCGTCGTTAATATAGTCGTTTTATCGTCGTTATTATCGTCGTTAATATTGTCGTTATTATCGTCATTAACATCGATATTATCGTCGTTATTATCGTCATTGTCATCGATAATATCGTCGTCATTATCGTCCTTGTTATCGTCGTTAATATCGTCGTTATTATCGTCGTTATTATCGTCATTGTCATCGTTATTATCTTCGTCATTATCGTCGTTAATATCGTCGTTTTATCGTCGTAATATTCGTCGTTAATACCGTCGTTATTATCGTCATTATCATCGATATTATCGTCGTTATTATCGTCGTTAATATCGTCGTTATTATCGTCATTATCATCGATATTATCGTCGTTATTATCGTCGATTTATCGTCGTTAATATCGTCGTTAATATCGTCGTTTTATCGTCGTTAATATCGTCGTTATTATCGTCATTAACATCGATATTATCGTCGTTATTATCGTCCTTATTATCGTCCTTATTATCGTCGTTAATATAGTCGTTTTATCGTCGTTATTATCGTCGTTAATATTGTCGTTATTATCGTCATTAACATCGATATTATCGTCGTTATTATCGTCATTGTCATCGATAATATCGTCGTCATTATCGTCCTTGTTATCGTCGTTAATATCGTCGTTATTATCGTCGTTATTATCGTCATTGTCATCGTTATTATCTTCGTCATTATCGTCGTTAATATCGTCGTTTTATCGTCGTAATATTCGTCGTTAATACCGTCGTTATTATCGTCATTATCATCGATATTATCGTCGTTATTATCGTAGTTATTATCGTCGTTATTATCCTTATTATCATCATTATTATCGTCGTTATTATCGTCGTTATTATCGTCGTTAATATCGTCGTTATTATCGTCATTATCATCGATATTATCGTCGTTATTATCGTCCTTATTATCGTCCATATTATCGTCGTTAATATCGTCGTTTTATCGTCGTTATTATCGTCGTTATTATCGTCGTTAATATCGTCGTTATTATCATCATTAACATCGATATTATCGTCGTTATTATCGTCATTGTCATCGATAATATCGTCGTCATTATCTTCCTTGTTATCGTCGTTAATATCGTCGATATTTTCGTCGTTATTATCGTCATTGACATCGATATTTTCGTCGTTATTATCGTCATTGTCATCGATAATATCGTCGTCATTATCGTCCTTGTTATCGTCGGTAATATCGTCGTTATTATCGTCATTGTCATCGTTATTATCATCGTCATTATCGTCGTTAATATCGTCGTTTTATCGTCGTAATATTCGTCGTTAATACCGTCGTTATTATCGTCATTATCATCGATATTATCGTCGTTATTATCGTCGTTAATATCGTCGTTATTATCGTCATTATCATCGATATTATCGTCGTTATTATCGTCGCTTTATCGTCGTTAATATTGTCGTTTTATCGTCGTTAATATCGTCGTTATTATCGTCATTAACATCGATATTATCGTCGTTATTATCGTTCTTATTATCGTTTTTATTATCGTCGTTAATATCGTCGTTATTATCGTCGTTAATATCGTCGTTATTATCGTCATTATCATCGATATTATCGTCGTTATTTTCGTCGCTTTATCGTCGTTAATATCGTCGTTAATATCGTCGTTTAATCGTCGTTAATATCGTCGTTAATATCGTCGTTATTATCGTCATTAACATCGATATTATCGTCGTTATTATCGTCCTTATTATCGTCCTTATTATCGTCGTTATTATCGTCATTATCATCATTATTATCGTCGTTATTATAGTCGTTATTATCGTCATTAACATCGATATTATCGTCGTTATTATCGTCCTTATTATCGTCCTTATTATCGTCGTTAATATGGTCGTTTTATCGTCGTTATTATCGTCGTTAATATTGTCGTTATTATCGTCATTAACATCGATATTATCGTCGTTATTATCGTCATTGTCATCGATAATATCGTCGTCATTATCGTCCTTGTTATCGTCGTTAATATCGTCGTTATTATCGTCGTTATTATCGTCGTTAATATCGTCGTTAATATCGTCATTATCATCGTTGTTATCGTCCTTATTATCCTCATAATTATCGTCGTTAATATCGTCGTTATTTTGTCATAATCATCGTCGTTAATGTCGTCGTTATTATCGTCATTATCTCCGTTGTTATCGTCATAAATATCATCGTTAATATCGTCGTTATTATTGTCATTATCTTCTTTTTATCGTCGTTAATATCGTCGTTAATATCGTCATTATAATCGTTGTTATCGTCCTTATTAATCCACATAATTATCGCTGTTAATGTCGTCGTTATTATCGTCATTATCATCGTTGTTATCGTCCTTATCATCCTCATAATTATCGTCGTTAATATCGTCGTTATTTTGTCATAATCATCGTCGTTAATGTCGTCGATATTATCGTCATTATCTTCGTTGTTATCGTCGTTATTATCGTCGTTAATATCGTCGTTATTATCGTCATTATCGTCGTTTTTATCATCATAATTATAGTCGTTATTATCGTCGTTAATATCGTCATTGTCATCGTTGTTATCGTCCTTATTATCCTCATAATTATCGTCGTTAATATCGTCGTTATTTTGTCATAATCATCGTCGTTAATGTCGTCGTTATTATCGTCATTATCTACGTTTTTATCGTCATAAATATCATCGTTAATATCGTCGTTATTATTGTCATTATCTTCTTTTTATCGTCGTTATTATCGTCGTTAATATCGTCGTTATTATCGTCGTTATTATCGTCGTTAATATCGTCGTTAATATTGTCATTATCATCGTTGTTATCGTCCTTATTATCCTCATAATTATCGTCGTTAATATCGTCGTTATTTTGTCATAATCATCGTCGTTAATGTCGTCGTTATTATCGTCATTATCTCCGTTGTTATCGTCATAAATATCATCGTTAATATCGTCGTTATTATTGTCATTATCTTCTTTTTATCGTCGTTAATATCGTCGTTAATATCGTCATTATAATCGTTGTTATCGTCCTTATTAATCCACATAATTATCGCTGTTAATGTCGTCGTTATTATCGTCATTATCATCGTTGTTATCGTCCTTATCATCCTCATAATTATCGTCGTTAATATCGTCGTTATTTTGTCATAATCATCGTCGTTAATGTCGTCGATATTATTGTCATTATCTTCGTTGTTATCGTCGTTATTATCGTCGTTAATATCGTCGTTATTATCGTCATTATCGTCGTTTTTATCATCATAATTATAGTCTTTATTATCGTCGTTAATATCGTCATTGTCATCGTTGTTATCGTCCTTATCATCCTCATAATTATCGTCGTTAATATCGTCGTTATTTTGTCATAATCATCGTCGTTAATGTCGTCGTTATTATCGTCATTATCTACGTTGTTATCGTCATAAATATCATCGTTAATATCGTCGTTATTATTGTCATTATCTTCTTTTTATCGTCGTTATTATCGTCGTTAATATCGTCGTTATTATCGTCGTTATTATCGTCGTTAATATCGTCGATTATAACGTTATTATCATCGTTGTTATCGTCTTTATCATCCTCATAATTATTATCTTTAATATCGTCGTTATTTTGTCATAATCATCGTCGTTAATGTCGTCGATATTATCGTCATTATCTTCGTTGTTATCGTCGTTATTATCGTCGTTAATATCGTCGTTATTATCGTCATTATCGTCGTTTTTATCATCATAATTATAGTCGTTATTATCGTCGTTAATATCGTCATTGTCATCGTTGTTATCGTCCTTAATATCCTCATAATTATCGTCGTTAATATCGTCGTTATTTTGTCATAATCATCGTCGTTAATGTCGTCGTTATTATCGTCATTATCTACGTTGTTATCGTCATAAATATCATCGTTAATATCGTCGTTATTATTGTCATTATCTTCTTTTTATCGTCGTTATTATCGTCGTTAATATCGTCGTTATTATCGTCGTTATTATCGTCGTTAATATCGTCGTTAATATCGTCATTATCATCGTTGTTATCGTCCTTATTATCCTCATAATTATCGTCGTTAATATCGTCGTTATTTTGTCATAATCATCGTCGTTAATGTCGTCGTTATTATCGTCATTTTCTTCGTTGTTATCGTCCTTATTAATCCACATAATTATCGCTGTTAATGTCGTCGTAATTATCGTCATTATCATCGTTGTTGTCGTCCTTATCATCCTCATAATTATCGTCGTTAATATCGTCGTTATTTTGTCATAATCATCGTCGTTAATGTCGTCGTTATTATCGTCATTATCTACGTTGTTATCGTCATAAATATCATCGTTAATATCGTCGTTATTATTGTCATTATCTTCTTTTTATCGTCGTTATTATCGTCGTTAATATCGTCGTTATTATCGTCGTTATTATCGTCGTTAATATCGTCGTTATTATCGTCATTATCGTCGTTTTTATCATCATAATTATAGTCGTTATTATCGTCGTTAATATCGTCATTGTCATCGCTGTTATCGTCCTTATTATCCTCATAATTATCGTCGTTAATATCGTCGTTATTTTGTCATAATCATCGTCGTTAATGTCGTCGTTATTATCGTCATTATCTACGTTGTTATCGTCATAAATATCATCGTTAATATCGTCGTTATTTTGTCATTATCTTCTTTTTATCGTCGTTATTATCGTCGTTAATATCGTCGTTATTATCGTCGTTATTATCGTCGTTAATATCGTCGTTAATATCGTCATTATCATCGTTGTTATCGTCGTTATTATCGTCGTTAATATCGTCGTTATTATCGTCATTATCGTCGTTTTTATCATCATAATTATAGTCGTTATTATCGTCGTTAATATCGTCATTGTTATCGTTGTTATCGTCCTTATTATCCTCATAATTATCGTCGTTAATATCGTCGTTATTTTGTCATAATCATCGTCGTTAATGTCGTCGATATTATCGTCATTATCTACGTTGTTATCGTCATTAATATCATCGTTAATATCGTCGTTATTATTGTCATTATCTTCTTTTTATCGTCGTTATTATCGTCGTTAATATCGTCGTTATTATCGTCGTTATTATCGTCGTTAATATCGTCGTTAATATCGTCATTTTCATCTTTGTTATCGTCTTTATTATCCTCATAATTATCGTCGTTAATATCGTCGTTATTTTGTCTTAATCATCGTCGTTAATGTCGTCGTTATTATCGTCATTATCTCCGTTGTTATCGTCATAAATATCATCGTTAATATCGTCGTTATTATTGTCATTATCTTCTTTTTATCGTCGTTAATATCGTCGTTAATATCGTCATTATAATCGTTGTTATCGTCCTTATCATCCTCATAATTATCGTCGTTAATATCGTCGTTATTTTGTCATAATCATCGTCGTTAATGTCGTCGATATTATCGTCATTATCTTCGTTGTTATCATCGTTATTATCGTCGTTAAAATCGTCGTTATTATCGTCATTATCGTCGTTTTTATCATCATAATTATAGTCGTTATTATCGTCGTTAATATCGTCATTGTCATCGTTGTTATCGTCCTTATTATCCTCATAATTATCGTCGTTAATATCGTCGTTATTTTGTCATAATCATCGTCGTTAATGTCGTCGTTATTATCGTCATTATCTACGTTTTTATCGTCATAAATATCATCGTTAATATCGTCGTTATTATTGTCATTATCTTCTTTTTATCGTCGTTATTATCGTCGTTAATATCGTCGTTATTATCGTCGTTATTATCGTCGTTAATATCGTCGTTAATATTGTCATTATCATCGTTGTTATCGTCCTTATCATCCTCATAATTATCGTCGTTAATATCGTCGTTATTTTGTCATAATCATCGTCGTTAATGTCGTCGTTATTATCGTCATTATCTCCGTTGTTATCGTCATAAATATCATCGTTAATATCGTCGTTATTATTGTCATTATCTTCTTTTTATCGTCGTTAATATCGTCGTTAATATCGTCATTATAATCGTTGTTATCGTCCTTATTAATCCACATAATTATCGCTGTTAATGTCGTCGTTATTATCGTCATTATCATCGTTGTTATCGTCCTTATTATCCTCATAATTATCGTCGTTAATATCGTCGTTATTTTGTCATAATCATCGTCGTTAATGTCGTCGATATTATCGTCATTATCTTCGTTGTTATCGTCGTTATTATCTTCGTTAATATCGTCGTTATTATCGTCATTATCGTCGTTTTTATCATCATAATTATAGTCGTTATTATCGTCGTTAATATCGTCATTGTCATCGTTGTTATCGTCCTTATTATCCTCATAATTATCGTCGTTAATATCGTCGTTATTTTGTCATAATCATCGTCGTTAATGTCGTCGTTATTATCGTCATTATCTACGTTGTTATCGTCATAAATATCATCGTTAATATCGTCGTTATTATTGTCATTATCTTCTTTTTATCGTCGTTATCATCGTCGTTAATATCGTCGTTATTATCGTCGTTATTATCGTCGTTAATATCGTCGTTAATAACGTCATTATCATCGTTGTTATGGTCCTTATCATCCTCATAATTATAATCGTTAATATCGTCGTTATTTTGTCATAATCATCGTCGTTAATGTCGTCGTTATTATCGTCATTATCTACGTTGTTATCGTCATAAATATCATCGTTAATATCGTCGTTATTATTGTCATTATCTTCTTTTTATCGTCGTTATTATCGTCGTTAATATCGTCGTTATTATCGTCGTTATTATCGTCGTTAATATCGTCGTTAATATCGTCATTATCATCGTTGTTATCGTCCTTATTATCCTCATAATTATCGTCGTTAATATCGTCGTCATTTTGTCATAATCATCGTCATTAATGTCGTCGTTATTATCGTCATTTTCTTCGTTGTTATCGTCCTTATTAATCCACATAATTATCGCTGTTAATGTCGTCGTAATTATCGTCATTATCATCGCTGTTATCGTCCTTATCATCCTCATAATTATCGTCGTTAATATCGTCGTTATTTTGTCATAATCATCGTCGTTAATGTCGTCGTTATTATCGTCATTATCTACGTTGTTATCGTCATAAATATCATCGTTAATATTGTCGTTATTATTGTCATTATCTTCTTTTTATCGTCGTTATTATCGTCGTTAATATCGTCGTTATTATCGTCGTTATTATCGTCGTTAATATCGTCGTTAATATCGTCATTATCATCGTTGTTATCGTCCTTATTATCCTCATAATTATCGTCGTTAATATCGTCGTTATTTTGTCATAATCATGGTCGTTAATGTCGTCGATATTATCGTCATTATCTTCGTTGTTATCGTCGTTATTATCGTCGTTAATATCGTCGTTATTATCGTCATTATCGTCGTTTTTATCATCATAATTATAGTCGTTATTATCGTCGTTAATATCGTCATTGTCATCGTTGTTATCGACCTTGTTTTCCTCATAATTATCGTCGTTAATATCGTCGTTATTTTGTCATAATCATCGTCGTTAATGTCGTCGTTATTATCGTCATTATCTACGTTGTTATCGTCATAAATATCATCGTTAATATCGTCGTTATTATTGTCATTATCTTCTTTTTATCGTCGTTATTATCGTCGTTAATATCGTCGTTATTATCGTCGTTATTATCGTCGTTAATATCGTCGTTAATATCGTCATTATCATCGTTGTTATCGTCCTTATTATCCTCATAATTATCGTCGTTAATATCGTCGTTATTTTGTCATAATCATCGTCGTTAATGTCGTCGTTATTATCGTCATTATCTCCGTTGTTATCGTCATAAATATCATCGTTAATATCGTCGTTATTATTGTCAATATCTTCTTTTTATCGTCGTTAATATCGTCGTTAATATCGTCATTATAATCGTTGTTATCGTCCTTATTAATCCACATAATTATCGCTGTTAATGTCGTCGTTATTATCGTCATTATCATCGATGTTATCGTCCTTATCATCCTCATAATTATCGTCGTTAATATCGTCGTTATTTTGTCATAATCATCGTCGTTAATGTCGTCGTTATTATCGTCATTATCTACGTTGTTATCGTCATAAATATCATCGTTAATATCGTCGTTATTATTGTCATTATCTTCTTTTTATCGTCGTTAATATCGTCGTTATTATCGTCGTTATTATCGTCGTTAATATCGTCGTTAATATCGTCATTATCATCGTTGTTATCGTCCTTATTATCCTCATAATTATCGTCGTTAATATCGACGTTATTTTGTCATAATCATCGTCGTTAATGTCGTCGATATTATCGTCATAATCTTCGTTGTTATCGTCGTTATTATCGTCGTTAATATCGTCGTTATTATCGTCATTATCGTCGTTTTTATCATCATAATTATAGTCGTTATTATCGTCGTAAATATCGTCATTGTCATCGTTGTTATCCTCCTTATTATCCTCATAATTATCGTCGTTAATATCGTCGTTATATTGTCATAATCATCGTCGTTAATGTCGTCGTTATTATCGTCATTATCTACGTTGTTATTGTCATAAATATCATCGTTAATATCGTCGTTATTATTGTCATTATCTTCTTTTTATCGTCGTTATTATCGTCGTTAATATCGTCGTTATTATCGTCGTTATTATCGTCGTTAATATCGTCGTTAATATCGTCATTATCAACGTTGTTATCGTCCTTATTATCCTCATAATTATCGTCGTTAATATCGTCGTTATTTTGTCATAATCATCGTCGTTAATGTCGTCGTTATTATCGTCATTATCTCCGTTGTTATCGTCATAAATATCATCGTTAATATCGTCGTTATTATTGTCATTATCTTCTTTTTATCGTCGTTAATATCGTCGTTAATATCGTCATTATAATCGTTGTTATCGTCCTTATTAATCCACATAATTATCGCTGTTAATGTCGTCGTTATTATCGTCATTATCATCGTTGTTATCGTCCTTATCATCCTCATAATTATAGTCGTTAATATCGTCGTTATTTTGTCATAATCATCGTCGTTAATGTCGTCGATATTATCGTCATTATCTTCGTTGTTATCGTCGTTATTATCGTCGTTAATATCGTCGTTATTATCGTCATTATCGTCGTTTTTATCATCATAATTATAGTCGTTATTATCGTCGTTAATATCGTCATTGTCATCGTTGTTATCGTCCTTATTATCCTCATAATTATCGTCGTTAATATCGTCGTTAATTTGTCATAATCATCGTCGTTAATGTCGTCGTTATTATCGTCATTATCTACGTTGTTATCTTCATAAATATCATCGTTAATATCGTCGTTATTATTGTTACTATCTTCTTTTTATCGTCGATATTATCGTCGTTAATATCGTCGTTATTATCGTCGTTATTATCGTCGTTAATATCGTCGTTAATAACGTCATTATCATCGTTGTTATCGTCCTTATCATCCTCATAATTATTATCGTTAATATCGTCGTTATTTTGTCATAAACATCGTCGTTAATATCGTCGTTATTATCGTCTATATCATCGTTGTTATCGTCCTTATTATCCTCCTAATTATCGTCGTTAATATCGTCGTTTTTTTGTCATAATCATCGTCGTTAATGTCGTCGTTATTATCGTCATTATCTACGTTGTTATCGTCATAAATATCATCGTTAATATCGTCGTTATTATTGTCATTATCTTCTTTTTATCGTCGTTATTATCGTCGTTAATATCGTCGTTATTATCGTCGTTATTATCGTCGTTAATATCGTCGTTAATATCGTCATTATCATCGTTGTTATCGTCCTTATTATCCTCATAATTATGGTCGTTAATATCCTCGTTATTTTGTCATAATCATCGTCGTTAATGTCGTCGAAAATATCGTCATTATCTTCGTTGTTATCGTCGTTATTATCGTCGTTAATATCGTCGTTATTATCGTCATTATCGTCGTTTTTATCATCATAATTATAGTCGTTATTATCGTCGTTAATATCGTCATTGTCATCGTTGTTATCGTCCTTATTATCCTCCTAATTATCGTCGTTAATATCGTCGTTATTTTGTCATAATCATCGTCGTTAATGTCGTCGTTATTATCGTCATTATCTACGTTGTTATCGTCATAAATATCATCGTTAATATCGTCGTTATTATTGTCATTATCTTCTTTTTATCGTCGTTATTATCGTCGTTAATATCGTCGTTATTATCGTCGTTATTATCGTCGTTAATATCGTCGTTAATATCGTCATTATCATCGTTGTTATCGTCCTTATTATCCTCATAATTATCGTCGTTAATATCGTCGTTATTTTGTCATAATCATCGTCGTTAATGTCGTCGTTATTATCGTCATTTTCTTCGTTGTTATCGTCCTTATTAATCCACATAATTATCGCTGTTAATGTCGTCGTAATTATCGTCATTATCATCGTTGTTATCGTCCTTATCATCCTCATAATTATCGTCGTTAATATCGTCGTTATTTTGTCATAATCATCGTCGTTAATGTCGTCGTTATTATCGTCATTATCTACGTTGTTATCGTCATAAATATCATCGTTAATATCGTCGTTATTATTGTCATTATCTTCTTTTTATCGTCGTTATTATCGTCGTTAATATCGTCGTTATTATCGTCGTTATTATCGTCGTTAATATCGTCGTTAATATCGTCATTATCATCGTTGTTATCGTCCTTATTATCCTCATAATTATCGTCGTTAATATCGTTGTTATTTTGTCATAATCATCGTCGTTAATGTCGTCGATATTATCGTCATAATCTTCGTTGTTATCGTCGTTATTATCGTCGTTAATATCGTCGTTATTATCGTCATTATCGTCGTTTTTATCATCATATTTATAGTCGTTATTATCGTCGTAAATATCGTCATTGTCATCGTTGTTATCCTCCTTATTATCCTCATAATTATCGTCGTTAATATCGTCGTTATTTTGTCATAATCATCGTCGTTAATGTCGTCGTTATTATCGTCATTATCTACGTTGTTATCGTCATAAATATCTTCGTTAATATCGTCGTTATTATTGTCATTATCTTCTTTTTATCGTCGTTATTATCGTCGTTAATATCGTCGTTATTATCGTCGTTATTATCGTCGTTAATATCGTCGTTAATATCGTCATTATCATCGTTGTTATCGTCCTTATTATCCTCATAATTATCGTCGTTAATATCGTCGTTATTTTGTCATAATCATCGTCGTTAATGTCGTCGTTATTATCGTCATTATAATCGTTGTTATCGTCCTTATCATCCTCATAATTATCGTCGTTAATATCGTCGTTATTTTGTCATAATCATCGTCGTTAATGTCGTCGATATTATCGTCATTATCTTCGTTGTTATCGTCGTTATTATCGTCGTTAATATCGTCGTTATTATCGTCATTATCGTCGTTTTTATCATCATAATTATAGTCGTTATTATCGTCGTTAATATCGTCATTGTCATCGTTGTTATCGACCTTATTTTCCTCATAATTATCGTCGTTAATATCGTCGTTATTTTGTCATAATCATCGTCGTTAATGTCGTCGTTATTATCGTCATTATCTACGTTGTTATCGTCATAAATATCATCGTTAATATCGTCGTTATTATTGTCATTATCTTCTTTTTATCGTCGTTATTATCGTCGTTAATATCGTCGTTATTATCGTCGTTATTATCGTCGTTAATATCGTCGTTAATATCGTCATTATCATCGTTGTTATCGTCCTTATTATCCTCATAATTATCGTCGTTAATATTGTCGTTATTTTGTCATAATCATCGTCGTTAATGTCGTCGTTATTATCGTCATTATCTCAGTTGTTATCGTCATAAATATCATCGTTAATATCGTCGTTATTATTGTCATTATCTTCTTTTTATCGTCGTTAATATCGTCGTTAATATCGTCATTATAATCGTTGTTATCGTCCTTATTAATCCACATAATTATCGCTGTTAATGTCGTCGTTATTATCGTCATTATCATCGTTGTTATCGTCCTTATTATCCTCATAATTATCGTCGTTATTTTGTCATAATCATCGTCGTTAATGTCGTCGATATTATCGTCATTATCTTCGTTGTTATCGTCGTTATTATCGTCGTTAATATCGTCGTTATTATCGTCATTATCGTCGTTTTTATCATCATAATTATAGTCGTTATTATCGTCGTTAATATCGTCATTGTCATCGTTGTTATCGTCCTTATTATCCTCATAATTATCGTCGTTAATATCGTCGTTATTTTGTCATAAACATCGTCGTTAATGTCGTCGTTATTATCGTCATTATATACGTTGTTATCGTCATAAATATCATCGTTAATATCGTCGTTATTATTGTCATTATCTTCTTTTTATCGTCGTTATTATCGTCGTTAATATCGTCGTTATTATCGTCGTTATTATCGTCGTTAATATCGTCGTTAATAACGTCATTATCATCGTTGTTATCGTCCTTATCATCCTCATAATTATTATCGTTAATATCGTCGTTATTTTGTCATAAACATCGTCGTTAATATCGTCGTTATTATCGTCATTATCATCGTTGTTATCGTCCTTATCATCCTCATAATTATCGTCGTTAATATCGTCGTTATTTTGTCATAATCATCGTCGTTAATGTCGTCGTTATTATCGTCATTATCTACGTTGTTATCGTCATAAATATCATCGTTAATATCGTCGTTATTATTGTCATTATCTTCTTTTTATCGTCGTTATTATCGTCGTTAATATCGTCGTTATTATCGTCGTTATTATCGTCGTTATTATCGTCATTGTCATCGTTGTTATCGTCCTTATTATCCTCATAATTATCGTCGTTAATATCGTCGTTATTTTGTCATAATCATCGTCGTTAATGTCGTCGTTATTATCGTCATTATCTACGTTGTTATCGTCATAAATATCATCGTTAATATCGTCGTTATTATTGTCATTATTTTCTTTTTATCGTCGTTATTATCGTCGTTAATATCGTCGTTATTATCGTCGTTATTATCGTCGTTAATATCGTCGTTAATATCGTCATTATCATCGTTGTTATCGTCCTTATTATCCTCATAATTATCGTCGTTAATATCGTCGTTATTTTGTCATAATCATCGTCGTTAATGTCGTCGTTATTATCGTCATTATCTCCGTTGTTATCGTCATAAATATCATCGTTAATATCGTCGTTATTATTGTCATTATCTTCTTTTTATCGTCGTTAATATCGTCGTTAATATCGTCATTATAATCGTTGTTATCGTCTTTATTAATCCACATAATTATCGCTGTTAATGTCGTCGTTATTATCGTCATTATCATCGTTGTTATCGTCCTTATCATCCTCATAATTATCGTCGTTAATATCGTCGTTATTTTGTCATAATCATCGTCGTTAATGTCGTCGATATTATCGTCATTATCTTCGTTGTCATCGTCGTTATTATCGTCGTTAATATTGTCAATATTATTGTCATTATCTTCTTTTTATCGTCGTTATTATCGTCGTTAATATCGTCGTTATTATCGTCGTTATTATCGTCGTTAATATCGTCGTTAATATCGTCATTATCATCGTTGTTATCGTCCTTATTATCCTCATAATTATCGTCGTTAATATCGTCGTTATTTTGTCATAATCATCGTCGTTAATGTCGTCGTTATTATCGTCATTATCTACGTTGTTATCGTCATAAATATCATCGTTAATATCGTCGTTATTATTGTCATTATCTTCTTGTTATCGTCGTTATTATCGTCGTTAATATCGTCGTTATTATCGTCGTTATTATCGTCGTTAATATCGTCGTTAATATCGTCATTATCATCGTTGTTATCGTCCTTATTATCCTCATAATTATCGTCGTTAATATTGTCGTTATTTTGTCATAATCATCGTCGTTAATGTCGTCGTTATTATCGTCATTATCTCAGTTGTTATCGTCATAAATATCATCGTTAATATCGTCGTTATTATTGTCATTATCTTCTTTTTATCGTCGTTAATATCGTCGTTAATATCGTCATTATAATCGTTGTTATCGTCCTTATTAATCCACATAATTATCGCTGTTAATGTCGTCGTTATTATCGTCATTATCATCGTTGTTATCGTCCTTATTATCCTCATAATTATCGTCGTTATTTTGTCATAATCATCGTCGTTAATGTCGTCGATATTATCGTCATTATCTTCGTTGTTATCGTCGTTATTATCGTCGTTAATATCGTCGTTATTATCGTCATTATCGTCGTTTTTATCATCATAATTATAGTCGTTATTATCGTCGTTAATATCGTCATTGTCATCGTTGTTATCGTCCTTATTATCCTCATAATTATCGTCGTTAATATCGTCGTTATTTTGTCATAAACATCGTCGTTAATGTCGTCGTTATTATCGTCATTATATACGTTGTTATCGTCATAAATATCATCGTTAATATCGTCGTTATTATTGTCATTATCTTCTTTTTATCGTCGTTATTATCGTCGTTAATATCGTCGTTATTATCGTCGTTATTATCGTCGTTAATATCGTCGTTAATAACGTCATTATCATCGTTGTTATCGTCCTTATCATCCTCATAATTATTATCGTTAATATCGTCGTTATTTTGTCATAAACATCGTCGTTAATATGGTCGTTATTATCGTCATTATCATCGTTGTTATCGTCCTTATCATCCTCATAATTATCGTCGTTAATATCGTCGTTATTTTGTCATAATCATCGTCGTTAATGTCGTCGTTATTATCGTCATTATCTACGTTGTTATCGTCATAAATATCATCGTTAATATCGTCGTTATTATTGTCATTATCTTCTTTTTATCGTCGTTATTATCGTCGTTAATATCGTCGTTATTATCGTCGTTATTATCGTCGTTATTATCGTCATTGTCATCGTTGTTATCGTCCTTATTATCCTCATAATTATCGTCGTTAATATCGTCGTTATTTTGTCATAATCATCGTCGTTAATGTCGTCGTTATTATCGTCATTATCTACGTTGTTATCGTCATAAATATCATCGTTAATATCGTCGTTATTATTGTCATTATTTTCTTTTTATCGTCGTTATTATCGTCGTTAATATCGTCGTTATTATCGTCGTTATTATCGTCGTTAATATCGTCGTTAATATCGTCATTATCATCGTTGTTATCGTCCTTATTATCCTCATAATTATCGTCGTTAATATCGTCGTTATTTTGTCATAATCATCGTCGTTAATGTCGTCGTTATTATCGTCATTATCTACGTTGTTATCGTCATAAATATCATCGTTAATATCGTCGTTATTATTGTCATTATCTTCTTTTTATCGTCGTTATTATCGTCGTTACTATCGTCGTTATTATCGTAGTTATTATCGTCGTTAATATCGTCGTTAATATCGTCGTTAATATCGTCATTATCATCGTTGTTATCGTCCTTATTATCCTCATAATTATCGTCGTTAATATCGTCGTTATTTTGTCATAATCATCGTCGTTAATGTCGTCGTTATTATCGTCATTATCTACGTTGTTATCGTCATAAATATCATCGTTAATATCGTCGTTATTATTGTCATTATCTTCTTTTTATCGTCGTTATTATCGTCGTTAATATCGTCGTTATTATCGTCGTTATTATCGTCGTTAATATCGTCGTTAATAACGTCATTATCATCGTTGTTATCGTCCTTATCATCCTCATAATTATTATCGTTAATATCGTCGTTATTTTGTCATAAACACCGTCGTTAATATCGTCGTTATTATCGTCATTATCATCGTTGTTATCGTCCTTATCATCCTCATAATTATCGTCGTTAATATCGTCGTTATTTTGTCATAATCATCGTCGTTAATGTCGTCGATATTATCGTCATTATCTTCGTTGTTATCGTCGTTATTATCTTCGTTAATATCGTCGTTATTATCGTCATTATCGTCGTTTTTATCATCATAATTATAGTCGTTATTATCGTCGTTAATATCGTCATTGTCATCGTTGTTATCGTCCTTATTATCCTCATAATTATCGTCGTTAATATCGTCGTTATTTTGTCATAATCATCGTCGTTAATGTCGTCGTTATTATCGTCATTATCTACGTTGTTATCGTCATAAATATCATCGTTAATATCGTCGTTATTATTGTCATTATCTTCTTTTTATCGTCGTTATTATCGTCGTTAATATCGTCGTTATTATCGTCGTTATTATCGTCGATAATATCGTCGTTAATAACGTCATTATCATCGTTGTTATCGTCCTTATCATCCTCATAATTATTATCGTTAATATCGTCGTTATTTTGTCATAAACATCGTCGTTAATATCGTCGTTATTATCGTCATTATCATCGTTGTTATCGTCCTTATCATCCTCATAATTATCGTCGTTAATATCGTCGTTATTTTGTCATAATTATCGTCGTTAATGTCGTCGTTATTATCGTCATTATCTACGTTGTTATCGTCATAAATATCATCGTTAATATCGTCGTTATTATTGTCATTATCTTCTTTTTATCGTCGTTATTATCGTCGTTAATATCGTCGTTATTATCGTCGTTATTATCGTCGTTATTATCGTCGTTAATATCGTCGTTAATATCGTCATTATCATCGTTGTTATCGTCCTTATTATCCTCATAATTATCGTCGTTAATATCGTCGTTATTTTGTCATAATCATCGTCGTTAATGTCGTCGTTATTATCGTCATTATCTCCGTTGTTATCGTCATAAATATCATCGTTAATATCGTCGTTATTATTGTCATTATCTTCTTTTTATCGTCGTTAATATCGTCGTTAATATCGTCATTATAATCGTTGTTATCGTCCTTATTAATCCACATAATTATCGCTGTTAATGTCGTCGTTATTATCGTCATTATCATCGTTGTTATCGTCCTTATCATCCTCATAATTATCGTCGTTAATATCGTCGTTATTTTGTCATAATCATCGTCGTTAATGTCGTCGATATTATCGTCATTATCTTCGTTGTTATCGTCGTTATTATCGTCGTTAATATCGTCGTTATTATCGTCATTATCGTCGTTTTTATCATCATAATTATAGTTGTTATTATCGTCGTTAATATCGTCATTGTCATCGTTGTTATCGTCCTTATTATCCTCATAATTATCGTCGTTAATATCGTCGTTATTTTGTCATAATCATCGTCGTTAATGTCGTCGTTATTATCGTCATTATCTACGTTGTTATCGTCATAAATATCATCGTTAATATCGTCGTTATTATTGTCATTATCTTCTTTTTATTGTCGTTATTATCGTCGTTAATATCGTCGTTATTATCGTCGTTATTATCGTCGTTAATATCGTCGTTAATAACGTCATTATCATCGTTGTTATCGTCCTTATCATCCTCATAATTATTATCGTTAATATCGTCGTTATTTTGTCATAAACATCGTCGTTAATATCGTCGTTATTATCGTCATTATCATCGTTGTTATCGTCCTTATCATCCTCATAATTATCGTCGTTAATATCGTCGTTATTTTGTCATAATCATCGTCGTTAATGTCGTCGTTATTATCGTCATTATCTACGTTGTTATCATCATAAATATCATCGTTAATATCGTCGTTATTATTGTCATTATCTTCTTTTTATCGTCGTTATTATCGTCGTTAATATCGTCGTTATTATCGTCGTTATTATCGTTGTTAATATCGTCGTTAATATCGTCATTATCATCGTTGTTATCGTCCTTATTATCCTCATAATTATCGTCGTTAATATCGTCGTTATTTTGTCATAATCATCGTCGTTAATGTCGTCGATATTATCGTCATTATCTTCGTTGTTATCGTCGTTATTATCGTCGTTAATATCGTCGTTATTATCGTCATTATCGTCGTTTTTATCATCATAATTATAGTCGTTATTATCGTCGTTAATATCGTCATTGTCATCGTTGTTATCGTCCTTATTATCCTCATAATTATCGTCGTTAATATCGTCGTTATTTTGTCATAATCATCGTCGTTAATGTCGTCGTTATTATCGTCATTATCTACGTTGTTATCGTCATAAATATCATCGTTAATATCGTCGTTATTATTGTCATTATCTTCTTTTTATCGTCGTTATTATCGTCGTTAATATCGTCGTTATTATCGTCGTTATTATCGTCGTTAATATCGTCGTTAATATCGTCATTATCATCGTTGTTATCGTCCTTATTATCCTCATAATTATCGTCGTTAATATCGTCGTTATTTTGTCATAATCATCGTCGTTAATGTCGTCGTTATTATCGTCATTTTCTTCGTTGTTATCGTCCTTATTAATCCACATAATTATCGCTGTTAATGTCGTCGTAATTATCGTCATTATCATCGGTGTTATCGTCTTTATCATCCTCATAATTATCGTCGTTAATATCGTCGTTATTTTGTCATAATCATCGTCGTTAATGTCGTCGTTATTATCGTCATTATCTACGTTGTTATCGTCATAAATATCATCGTTAATATCGTCGTTATTATTGTCATTATCTTCTTTTTATCGTCGTTATTATCGTCGTTAATATCGTCGTTATTATCGTCGTTATTATCGTCGTTAATATCGTCGTTAATATCGTCATTATCATCGTTGTTATCGTCCTTATTATCCTCATAATTATCGTCGTTAATATCGTCGTTATTTTGTCATAATCATCGTCGTTAATGTCGTCGTTATTATCGTTATTATCTACGTTGTTATCGTCATAAATATCATCGTTAATATCGTCGTTATTATTGTCATTATCTTCTTTTTATCGTCGTTAATATCGTCGTTAATATCGTCATTATAATCGTTGTTATCGTCCTTATTAATCCACATAATTATCGCTGTTAATTTCGTCGTTATTATCGTCATTATCATCGTTGTTATCGTCCTTATCATCCTCATAATTATCGTCGTTAATATCGTCGTTATTTTGTCATAATCATCGTCGTTAATGTCGTCGATATTATCGTCATTATCTTCGTTGTTATCGTCGTTATTATCTTCGTTAATATCGTCGTTATTATCGTCATTATCGTCGTTTTTATCATCATAATTATAGTCGTTATTATCGTCGTTAATATCGTCATTGTCATCGTTGTTATCGTCCTTATTATCCTCATAATTATCGTCGTTAATATCGTCGTTATTTTGTCATAATCATCGTCGTTAATGTCGTCGTTATTATCGTCATTATCTACGTTGTTATCGTCATAAATATCATCGTTAATATCGTCGTTATTATTGTCATTATCTTCTTTTTATCGTCGTTATTATCGTCGTTAATATCGTCGTTATTATCGTCGTTATTATCGTCGTTAATATCGTCGTTAATAACGTCATTATCATCGTTGTTATCGTCCTTATCATCCTCATAATTATTATCGTTAATATCGTCGTTATTTTGTCATAAACATCGTCGTTAATATCGTCGTTATTATCGTCATTATCATCGTTGTTATCGTCCTTATCATCCTCATAATTATCGTCGTTAATATCGTCGTTATTTTGTCATAATCATCGTCGTTAATGTCGTCGTTATTATCGTCATTATCTACGTTGTTATCGTCATAAATATCATCGTTAATATCGTCGTTATTATTGTCATTATCTTCTTTTTATCAACGTTATTATCGTCGTTAATATCGTCGTTATTATCGTCGTTATTATCGTCGTTAATATCGTCGTTAATATCGTCATTATCATCGTTGCTATCGTCCTTATTATCCTCATAATTATCGTCGTTAATATCGTCGTTATTTTGTCATAATCATTGTCGTTAATGTTGTCGATATTATCGTCATTATCTTCGTTGTTATCGTCGTTATTATCGTCGTTAATATCGTCGTTATTATCGTCATTATCGTCGTTTTTATCATCATAATTATAGTCGTTATTATCGTCGTTAATATCGTCATTGTCATCGTTGTTATCGTCCTTATTATCCTCATAATTATCGTCGTTAATATCGTCGTCATTTTGTCATAAACATCGTCGTTAATGTCGTCGTTATTATCGTCATTATATACGTTGTTATCGTCATAAATATCATCGTTAATATCGTCGTTATTATTGTCATTATCTTCTTTTTATCGTCGTTATTATCGTCGTTAATATCGTCGTTATTATCGTCGTTATTATCGTCGTTATTATCGTCGTTAATATCGTCGTTAATATCGTCATTATCATCGTTGTTATCGTCCTTATTATCCTAATAATTATCGTCGTTAATATCGTCGTTATTTTGTCATAATCATCGTCGTTAATGTCGTCGTTATTATCGTCATTATCTCCGTTGTTATCGTCATAAATATCATCGTTAATATCGTCGTTATTATTGTCATTATCTTCTTTTTATCGTCGTTAATATCGTCGTTAATATCGTCATTATAATCGTTGTTATCGTCCTTATTAATCCACATAATTATCGCTGTTAATGTCGTCGTTATTATCGTCATTATCATCGTTGTTATCGTCCTTATCATCCTCATAATTATCGTCGTTAATATCGTCGTTATTTTGTCATAATCATCGTCGTTAATGTCGTCGATATTATCGTCATTATCTTCGTTGTTATCGTCGTTATTATCGTCGTTAATATCGTCGTTATTATCGTCATTATCGTCGTTTTTATCATCATAATTATAGTCGTTATTATCGTCGTTAATATCGTCATTGTCATCGTTGTTATCGTCCTTATTATCCTCATAATTATCGTCGTTAATATCGTCGTTATTTTGTCATAATCATCGTCGTTATTGTCGTCGTTATTATCGTCATTATCTACGTTGTTATCGTCATAAATATCATCGTTAATATCGTCGTTATTATTGTCATTATCTTCTTTTTATTGTCGTTATTATCGTCGTTAATATCGTCGTTATTATCGTCGTTATTATCGTCGTTAATATCGTCGTTAATAACGTCATTATCATCGTTGTTATCGTCCTTATCATCCTCATAATTATTATCGTTAATATCGTCGTTATTTTGTCATAAACATCGTCGTTAATATCGTCGTTATTATCGTCATTATCATCGTTGTTATCGTCCTTATCATCCTCATAATTATCGTCGTTAATATCGTCGTTATTTTGTCATAATCATCGTCGTTAATGTCGTCGTTATTATCGTCATTATCTACGTTGTTATCGTCATAAATATCATCGTTAATATCGTCGTTATTATTGTCATTATCTTCTTTTTATCGTCGTTATTATCGTCGTTAATATCGTCGTTATTATCGTCGTTATTATCGTCGTTAATATCGTCGTTAATATCGTCATTATCATCGTTGTTATCGTCCTTATTATCCTCATAATTATCGTCGTTAATATCGTCGTTATTTTGTCATAATCATCGTCGTTAATGTCGTCGATATTATCGTCATTATCTTCGTTGTTATCGTCGTTATTATCGTCGTTAATATCGTCGTTATTATCGTCATTATCGTCGTTTTTATCATCATAATTATAGTCGTTATTATCGTCGTTAATATCGTCATTGTCATCGTTGTTATCGTCCTTATTATCCTCATAATTATCGTCGTTAATATCGTCGTTATTTTGTCATAATCATCGTCGTTAATGTCGTCGTTATTATCGTCATTATCTACGTTGTTATCGTCATAAATATCATCGTTAATATCGTCGTTATTATTGTCATTATCTTCTTTTTATCGTCGTTATTATCGTCGTTAATATCGTCGTTATTATCGTCGATATTATCGTCGTTAATATCGTCGTTAATATCGTCATTATCATCGTTGTTATCGTCCTTATTATCCTCATAATTATCGTCGTTAATATCGTCGGTATTTTGTCATAATCATCGTCGTTAATGTCGTCGTTATTATCGTCATTTTCTTCGTTGTTATCGTCCTTATTAATCCACATAATTATCGCTGTTAATGTCGTCGTAATTATCGTCATTATCATCGTTGTTATCGTCTTTATCATCCTCATAATTATCGTCGTTAATATCGTCGTTATTTTGTCATAATCATCGTCGTTAATGTCGTCGTTATTATCGTCATTATCTACGTTGTTATCGTCATAAATATCATCGTTAATATCGTCGTTATTATTGTCATTATCTTCTTTTTATCGTCGTTATTATCGTCGTTAATATCGTCGTTATTATCGTCGTTATTATCGTCGTTAATATCGTCGTTAATATCGTCATTATCATCGTTGTTATCGTCCTTATTATCCTCATAATTATCGTCGTTAATATCGTCGTTATTTTGTCATAATCATCGTCGTTAATGTCGTCGTTATTATCGTCATTATCTACGTTGTTATCGTCATAAATATCATCGTTAATATCGTCGTTATTATTGTCATTATCTTCTTTTTATCGTCGTTAATATCGTCGTTAATATCGTCATTATAATCGTTGTTATCGTCCTTATTAATCCACATAATTATCGCTGTTAATTTCGTCGTTATTATCGTCATTATCATCGTTGTTATCGTCCTTATCATCCTCATAATTATCGTCGTTAATATCGTCGTTATTTTGTCATAATCATCGTCGTTAATGTCGTCGATATTATCGTCATTATCTTCGTTGTTATCGTCGTTATTATCGTCGTTAATATCGTCGTTATTATCGTCATTATCGTCGTTTTTATCATCATAATTATAGTCGTTATTATCGTCGTTAATATCGTCATTGTCATCGTTGTTATCGTCCTTATTATCCTCATAATTATCGTCGTTAATATCGTCGTTATTTTGTCATAATCATCGTCGTTAATGTCGTCGTTATTATCGTCATTATCTACGTTGTTATCGTCATAAATATCATCGTTAATATCGTCGTTATTATTGTCATTATCTTCTTTTTATCGTCGTTATTATCGTCGTTAATATCGTCGTTATTATCGTCGTTATTATCGTCGTTAATATCGTCGTTAATAACGTCATTATCATCGTTGTTATCGTCCTTATCATCCTCATAATTATTATCGTTAATATCGTCGTTATTTTGTCATAAACATCGTCGTTAATATCGTCGTTATTATCGTCATTATCATCGTTGTTATCGTCCTTATCATCCTCATAATTATCGTCGTTAATATCGTCGTTACTTTGTCATAATCATCGTCGTTAATTTCGTCGTTATTATCGTCATTATCTACGTTGTTATCGTCATAAATATCATCGTTAATATCGTCGTTATTATTGTCATTATCTTCTTTTTATCAACGTTATTATCGTCGTTAATATCGTCGTTATTATCGTCGTTATTATCGTCGTTAATATCGTCGTTAATATCGTCATTATCATCGTTGTTATCGTCCTTATTATCCTCATAATTATCGTCGTTAATATCGTCGTTATTTTGTCATAATCATTGTCGTTAATGTTGTCGATATTATCGTCATTATCTTCGTTGTTATCGTCGTTATTATCGTCGTTAATATCGTCGTTATTATCGTCATTATCGTCGTTTTTATCATCATAATTATAGTCGTTATTATCGTCGTTAATATCGTCATTGTCATCGTTGTTATCGTCCTTATTATCCTCATAATTATCGTCGTTAATATCGTCGTTATTTTGTCATAATCATCGTCGTTAATGTCGTCGTTATTATCGTCATTATCTACGTTGTTATCGTCATAAATATCATCGTTAATATCGTCGTTATTATTGTCATTATCTTCTTTTTATCGTCGTTATTATCGTCGTTAATATCGTCGTTATTATCGTCGTTATTATCGTCGTTATTATCGTCGTTAATATCGTCGTTAATATCGTCATTATCATCGTTGTTATCGTCCTTATTATCCTCATAATTATCGTCGTTAATATCGTCGTTATTTTGTCATAATCATCGTCGTTAATGTCGTCGTTATTATCGTCATTATCTCCGTTGTTATCGTCATAAATATCATCGTTAATATCGTCGTTATTATTGTCATTATCTTCTTTTTATCGTCGTTAATATCGTCGTTAATATCGTCATTATAATCGTTGTTATCGTCTCATTAATCCACATAATTATCGCTGTTAATGTCGTCGTTATTATCGTCATTATCATCGTTGTTATCGTCCTTATCATCCGCATAATTATCGTCGTTAATATCGTCGTTATTTTGTCATAATAATCGTCGTTAATGTCGTCGATATTATCGTCATTATCGTCGTTGTTATCGTCGTTATTATCGTCGTTAATATCGTCGTTATTATCGTCATTATCGTCGTTTTTATCATCATAATTATAGTCGTTATTATCGTCGTTAATATCGTCATTGTCATCGTTGTTATCGTCCTTATTATCCTCATAATTATCGTCGTTAATATCGTCGTTATTTTGTCATAATCATCGTCGTTAATGTCGTCGTTATTATCGTCATTATCTACGTTGTTATCGTCATAAATATCATCGTTAATATCGTCGTTATTATTGTCATTATCTTCTTTTTATCGTCGTTATTATCGTCGTTAATATCGTCGTTATTATCGTCGTTATTATCGTCGTTAATATCGTCGTTAATAACGTCATTATCATCGTTGTTATCGTCCTTATCATCCTCATAATTATTATCGTTAATATCGTCGTTATTTTGTCATAAACATCGTCGTTAATATCGTCGTTATTATCGTCATTATCATCGTTGTTATCGTCCTTATTATCCTCATAATTATCGTCGTTAATATCGTCGTTATTTTGTCATAATCATCGTCGTTAATGTCGTCGTTATTATCGTCATTATCTCCGTTGTTATCGTCATAAATATCATCGTTAATATCGTCGATATTATTGTCATTATCTTCTTTTTATCGTCGTTAATATCGTCGTTAATATCGTCATTATAATCGTTGTTATCGTCCTTATTAATCCACATAATTATCGCTGTTAATGTCGTCGTTATTATCGTCATTATCATCGTTGTTATCGTCCTTATCATCCGCATAATTATCGTCGTTAATATCGTCGTTATTTTGTCATAATCATCGTCGTTAATGTCGTCGATATTATCGTCATTATCTTCGTTGTTATCGTCGTTATTATCGTCGTTAATATCGTCGTTATTATCGTCATTATCGTCGTTTTTATCATCATAATTATAGTCGTTATTATCGTCGTTAATATCGTCATTGTCATCGTTGTTATCGTCCTTATTATCCTCATAATTATCGTCGTTAATATCGTCGTTATTTTGTCATAATCATCGTCGTTAATGTCGTCGTTATTATCGTCATTATCTACGTTGTTATCGTCATAAATATCATCGTTAATATCGTCGTTATTATTGTCATTATCTTCTTTTTATCGTCGTTATTTTCGTCGTTAATATCGTCGTTATTATCGTCGTTATTATCGTCGTTAATATCGTCGTTAATAACGTCATTATCATCGTTGTTATCGTCCTTATCATCCTCATAATTATTATCGTTAATATCGTCGTTATTTTGTCATAAACATCGTCGTTAATATCGTCGTTATTATCGTCATTATCATCGTTGTTATCGTCCTTATTATCCTCATAATTATCGTCGTTAATATCGTCGTTATTTTGTCATAATCATCGTCGTTAATGTCGTCGTTATTATCGTCATTATCTACGTTGTTATCGTCATAAATATCATCGTTAATATCGTCGTTATTATTGTCATTATCTTCTTTTTATCGTCGTTATTATCGTCGTTAATATCGTCGTTATTATCGTCGTTATTATCGTCGTTAATATCGTCGTTAATAATGTCATTATCATCGTTGTTATCGTCCTTATCATCCTCATAATTATAATCGTTAATATCGTCGTTATTTTGTCATAATCATCGTCGTTAATGTCGTCGTTATTATCGTCATTTTCTTCGTTGTTATCGTCCTTATTAATCCACATAATTATCGCTGTTAATGTCGTCGTAATTATCGTCATTATCATCGTTGTTATCGTCTTTATCATCCTCATAATTATCGTCGTTAATATCGTCGTTATTTTGTCATAATCATCGTCGTTAATGTCGTCGTTATTATCGTCATTATCTACGTTGTTATCGTCATAAATATTATCGTTAATATCGTCGTTATTATTGTCATTATCTTCTTTTTATCGTCGTTATTATCGTCGTTAATATCGTCGTTATTATCGTCGTTATTATCGTCGTTAATATCGTCGTTAATATTGTCATTATCATCGTTGTTATCGTCCTTATTATCCTCATAATTATCGTCGTTAATATCGTCGTTATTTTGTCATAATCATCGTCGTTAATGTCGTCGTTATTATCGTCATTTTCTTCGTTGTTATCGTCCTTATTAATCCACATAATTATCGCTGTTAATGTCGTCGTAATTATCGTCATTATCATCGTTGTTATCGTTCTTATCATCCTCACAATTATCGTCGTTAATATCGTCGTTATTTTGTCATAATCATCGTCGTTAATGTCGTCGTTATTATCGTCATTATCTACGTTGTTATCGTCATAAATATCATCGTTAATATCGTCGTTATTATTGTTATTATCTTCTTTTTATCGTCGTTATTATCGTCGTTAATATCGTCGTTATTATCGTCGTTATTATCGTCGTTAATATCGTCGTTAATATCGTCATTATCATCGTTGTTATCGTCCTTATTATCCTCATAATTATCGTCGTTAATATCGTCGTTATTTTGTCATAATCATCGTCGTTAATGTCGTCGTTATTATCGTCATTATCTACGTTGTTATCGTCATAATTATCATCGTTAATATCGTCGTTATTATTGTCATTATCTTCTTTTTATCGTCGTTATTATCGTCGTTAATATCGTAGTTATTATCGTCGTTATTATCGTCGTTAATATCGTCGTTAATATCGTCATTATCATTGTTGTTATCGTCTTTATTATCCTCATAATTATCGTCGTTAATATCGTCGTTATTTTGTCATAATCATCGTCGTTAATGTCGTCGTTATTATCGTCATTATCTCCGTTGTTATCGTCATAAATATCATCGTTAATATCGTCGTTATAATTGTCATTATCTTCTTTTTATCGTCGTTAATATCGTCGTTAATATCGTCATTATAATCGTTGTTATCGTCCTTATAAATCCACATAATTATCGCTGTTAATGTCGTCGTTATTATCGTCATTATCATCGTTGTTATCGTCCTTATCATCCTCATAAATATCGTCGTTAATATCGTCGTTATTTTGTCATAATCATCGTCGTTAATGTCGTCGATATTATCGTCATTATCTTCGTTGTTATCGTCGTTATTATCTTCGTTAATATCGTCGTTATTATCGTCATTATCGTCGTTTTTATCATCATAATTATAGTCGTTATTATCGTCGTTAATATCGTCATTGTCATCGTTGTTATCGTCCTTATTATCCTCATAATTATCGTCGTTAATATCGTCGTTATTTTGTCATAATCATCGTCGTTAATGTCGTCGTTATTATCGTCATTATCTACGTTGTTATCGTCATAAATATCATCGTTAATATCGTCGTTATTATTGTCATTATCTTCTTTTTATTGTCGTTATTATCGTCGTTAATATCGTCGTTATTATCGTCGTTATTATCGTCGTTAATATCGTCGTTAATAATGTCATTATCATCGTTGTTATCGTCCTTATCATCCTCATAATTATTATCGTTAATATCGTCGTTATTTTGTCATAAACATCGTCGTTAATATCGTCGTTATTATCGTCATTATCATCGTTGTTATCGTCCTTATCATCCTCATAATTATCGTCGTTAATATCGTCGTTATTTTGTCATAATCATCGTCGTTAATGTCGTCGTTATTATCGTCATTATCTACGTTGTTATCGTCATAAATATCATCGTTAATATCGTCGTTATTATTGTCATTCTCTTCTTTTTATCGTCGTTATTATCGTCGTTAATATCGTCGTTATTATCGTCGTTATTATCGTCGTTAATATCGTCGTTAATATCGTCATTATCATCGTTGTTATCGTCCTTATTATCCTCATAATTATCGTCGTTAATATCGTCGTTATTTTGTCATAATCATCGTCGTTAATGTCGTCGATATTATCGTCATTATCTTCGTTGTTATCGTCGTTATTATCGTCGTTAATATCGTCGTTATTATCGTCATTATCGTCGTTTTTATCATCATAATTATAGTCGTTATTATCGTCGTTAATATCGTCATTGTCATCGTTGTTATCGTCCTTATTATCCTCATAATTATCGTCGTTAATATCGTCGTTATTTTGTCATAATCATCGTCGTTAATGTCGTCGTTATTATCGTCATTATCTACGTTGTTATCGTCATAAATATCATCGTTAATATCGTCGTTATTATTGTCATTATCTTCTTTTTATCGTCGTTATTATCGTCATTAATATCGTCGTTATTATCGTCGTTATTATCGTCGTTAATATCGTCGTTAATATCGTCATTATCATCGTTGTTATCGTCCTTATTATCCTCATAATTATCGTCGTTAATATCGTCGTTATTTTGTCATAATCATCGTCGTTAATGTCGTCGTTATTATCGTCATTATCTACGTTGTTATCGTCATAAATATCATCGTTAATATCGTCGTTATTATTGTCATTATCTTCTTTTTATCGTCGTTATTATCGTCGTTAATATCGTAGTTATTATCGTCGTTATTATCGTCGTTAATATCGTCGTTAATATCGTCATTATCATTGTTGTTATCGTCTTTATTATCCTCATAATTATCGTCGTTAATATCGTCGTTATTTTGTCATAATCATCGTCGTTAATGTCGTCGTTATTATCGTCATTATCTCCGTTGTTATCGTCATAAATATCATCGTTAATATCGTCGTTATAATTGTCATTATCTTCTTTTTATCGTCGTTAATATCGTCGTTAATATCGTCATTATAATCGTTGTTATCGTCCTTATTAATCCACATAATTATCGCTGTTAATGTCGTCGTTATTATCGTCATTATCATCGTTGTTATCGTCCTTATCATCCTCATAATTATCGTCGTTAATATCGTCGTTATTTTGTCATAATCATCGTCGTTAATGTCGTCGATATTATCGTCATTATCTTCGTTGTTATCGTCGTTATTATCTTCGTTAATATCGTCGTTATTATCGTCATTATCGTCGTTTTTATCATCATAATTATAGTCGTTATTATCGTCGGTAATATCGTCATTGTCATCGTTGTTATCGTCCTTATTATCCTCATAATTATCGTCGTTAATATCGTCGTTATTTTGTCATAATCATCGTCGTTAATGTCGTCGTTATTATCGTCATTATCTACGTTGTTATTGTCATAAATATCATCGTTAATATCGTCGTTATTATTTTCATTATCTTCTTTTTATCGTCGTTATTATCGTCGTTAATATCGTCGTTATTATCGTCGTTATTATCGTCGTTAATATCGTCGTTAATAACGTCATTATCATCGTTGTTATCGTCCTTATCATCCTCATAATTATTATCGTTAATATCGTCGTTATTTTGTCATAAACATCGTCGTTAATATCGTCGTTATTATCGTCATTATCATCGTTGTTATCGTCCTTATCATCCTCATAATTATCGTCGTTAATATCGTCGTTATTTTGTCATAATCATCGTCGTTAATGTCGTCGTTATTATCGTCATTATCTACGTTGTTATCGTCATAAATATCATCGTTAATATCGTCGTTATTATTGTCATTATCTTCTTTTTATCAACGTTATTATCGTCGTTAATATCGTCGTTATTATCGTCGTTATTATCGTCGTTAATATCGTCGTTAATATCGTCATTATCATCGTTGTTATCGTCCTTATTATCCTCATAATTATCGTCGTTAATATCGTCGTTATTTTGTCATAATCATCGTCGTTAATGTCGTCGATATTATCGTCATTATCTTCGTTGTTATCGTCGTTATTATCGTCGTTAATATCGTCGTTATTATCGTCATTATCGTCGTTTTTATCATCATAATTATAGTCGTTATTATCGTCGTTAATATCGTCATTGTCATCGTTGTTATCGTCCTTATTATCCTCATAATTATCGTCGTTAATATCGTCGTTATTTTGTCATAATCATCGTCGTTAATGTCGTCGTTATTATCGTCATTATCTACGTTGTTATCGTCATAAATATCATCGTTAATATCGTCGTTATTATTGTCATTATCTTCTTTTTATCGTCGTTATTATCGTCGTTAATATCGTCGTTATTATCGTCGTTATTATCGTCGTTAATATCGTCGTTAATAACGTCATTATCATCGTTGTTATCGTCCTTATCATCCTCATAATTATTATCGTTAATATCGTCGTTATTTTGTCATAAACATCGTCGTTAATATCGTCGTTATTATCGTCATTATCATCGTTGTTATCGTCCTTATCATCCTCATAATTATCGTCGTTAATATCGTCGTTATTTTGTCATAATCATCGTCGTTAATGTCGTCGTTATTATCGTCATTATCTACGTTGTTATCGTCATAAATATCATCGTTAATATCGTCGTTATTATTGTCCTTATCTTCTTTTTATCGTCGTTATTATCGTCGTTAATATCGTCGTTATTATCGTCGTTATTATCGTCGTTAATATCGTCGTTAATATCGTCATTATCATCGTTGTTATCGTCCTTATTATCCTCATAATTATCGTTGTTAATATCGTCGTTATTTTGTCATAATCATCGTCGTTAATGTCGTCGATATTATCGTCATTATCTTCGTTGTTATCGTCGTTATTATCGTCGTTAATATCGTCGTTATTATTGTCATTATCGTCGTTTTTATCATCATAATTATAGTCGTTATTTTCGTCGTTAATGTCGTCATTGTCATCGTTGTTATCGTCCTTATTATCCTCATAATTATCGTCGTTAATATCGTCGTTATTTTGTCATAATCATCGTCGTTAATGTCGTCGTTATTATATTCATTATCTACGTTGTTATCGTCGTAAATATCATCGTTAATATCGTCGTTATTATTGTCATTATCTTCTTTTTATCGGCGTTATTATCGTCGTTAATATCGTCGTTATTATCTTCGTTATTATCGTCGTTAATATCGTCGTTAATATCGTCATTATCATCGTTGTTATCGTCCTTATCATCCTCATAATTATTATCGTTAATATCGTCGTTATTTTGTCATAAACATCGTCGTTAATATCGTCGTTATTATCGTCATTATCATCGTTGTTATCGTCCTTATCATCCTCATAATTATCGTCGTTAATATCTTCGTTATTTTGTCATAATCATCGTCGTTAATGTCGTCGTTATTATCGTCATTATCTACGTTGTTATCGTCATAAATATCATCGTTAATATCGTCGTTATTATTGTCATTATCTCCTTTTTATCGTCGTTATTATCGTCGTTAATATCGTCGTTATTATCGTCGTTATTATCGTCGTTAATATCGTCGTTAATATCGTCATTATCATCGTTGTTATCGTCCTTATTATCCTCATAATTATCGTCGTTAATATCGTCGTTATTTTGTCATAATCATCGTCGTTAATGTCGTCGATATTATCGTCATTATCTTCGTTGTTATCGTCGTTATTATCGTCGTTAATATCGTCGTTATTATCGTCATTATCGTCGTTTTTATCATCATAATTATAGTCGTTATTATCGTCGATAATATCGTCATTGTCATCGTTGTTATCGTCCTTATTATCCTCATAATTATCGTCGTTAATATCGTCGTTATTTTGTCATAATCATCGTCGTTAATGTCGTCGTTATTATATTCATTATCTACGTTGTTATCGTCGTAAATATCATCGTTAATATCGTCGTTATTATTGTCATTATCTTCTTTTTATCGGCGTTATTATCGTCGTTAATATCGTCGTTATTATCTTCGTTATTATCGTCGTTAATATCGTCGTTAATATCGTCATTATCATCGTTGTTATCGTCCTTATCATCCTCATAATTATTATCGTTAATATCGTCGTTATTTTGTCATAAACATCGTCGTTAATATCGTCGTTATTATCGTCATTATCATCGTTGTTATCGTCCTTATCATCCTCATAATTATCGTCGTTAATATCTTCGTTATTTTGTCATAATCATCGTCGTTAATGTCGTCGTTATTATCGTCATTATCTACGTTGTTATCGTCATAAATATCATCGTTAATATCGTCGTTATTATTGTCATTATCTCCTTTTTATCGTCGTTATTATCGTCGTTAATATCGTCGTTATTATCGTCGTTATTATCGTCGTTAATATCGTCGTTAATATCGTCATTATCATCGTTGTTATCGTCCTTATTATCCTCATAATTATCGTCGTTAATATCGTCGTTATTTTGTCATAATCATCGTCGTTAATGTCGTCGATATTATCGTCATTATCTTCGTTGTTATCGTCGTTATTATCGTCGTTAATATCGTCGTTATTATCGTCATTATCGTCGTTTTTATCATCATAATTATAGTCGTTATTATCGTCGATAATATCGTCATTGTCATCGTTGTTATCGTCCTTATTATCCTCATAATTATCGTCGTTAATATCGTCGTTATTTAGTCATAATCATCGTCGTTAATGTCGTCGTTATTATCGTCATTATCTACGTTGTTATCGTCATAAATATCATCGTTAATATCGTCGTTATTATTGTCATTATCTTCTTCTTATCGTCGTTATTATCGTCGTTAATATCGTCGTTATTATCGTCGTTATTATCGTCGTTAATATCGTCGTTAATATCGTCATTATCATCGTTGTTATCGTCCTTATTATCCTCATAATTATCGTCGTTAATATCGTCGTTATTTTGTCATAATCATCGTCGTTAATGTCGTCGTTATTATCATCATTTTCTTCGTTGTTATCGTCCTTATTAATTCACATAATTATCGCTGTTAATGTCGTCGTAATTATCGTCATTATCATCGTTGTTATCGTCTTTATCATCCTCATAATTATCGTCGTTAATATCGTCGTTATTTTGTCATAATCATCGTCGTTAATATCGTCGTTATTTTGTCATAATCATCGTCGTTAATGTCGTCGTTATTATCGTCATTATCTACGTTGTTATCGTCATAAATATCATCGTTAATATCGTCGTTATTATTGTCATTATCTTCTTTTTATCGTCGTTATTATCGTCGTTAATATCGTAGTTATTATCGTCGTTATTATCGTCGTTAATATCGTCGTTAATATCGTCATTATCATCGTTGTTATCGTCCTTATTATCCTCATAATTATCGTCGTTAATATCGTCGTTATTTTGTCATAATCATCGTCGTTAATGTCGTCGTTATTATCGTCATTATCTCCGTTGTTATCGTCATAAATATCATCGTTAATATCGTCGTTATTATTGTCATTATCTTCTTTTTATCGTCGTTAATATCGTCGTTAATATCGTCATTATAATCGTTGTTATCGTCCTTATTAATCCACATAATTATCGCTGTTAATGTCGTCGTTATTATCGTCATTATCATCGTTGTTATCGTCCTTATCATCCTCATAATTATCGTCGTTAATATCGTCGTTATTTTGTCATAATCATCGTCGTTAATGTCGTCGTTATTATCGTCATTATCTACGTTGTTATCGTCATAAATATCATCGATAATATCGTCGTTATTATTGTCATTATCTTCTTTTTATCGTCGTTATTAACGTCGTTATTATCGTCGTTAATATCGTCGTTAATATCGTCATTATCATCGTTGTTATCGTCCTTATCATCCTCATAATTATCGTCGTTAATATCGTCGTTATTTTGTCATAATCATCGTCGTTAATGTCGTCGTTATTATCGTCATTATCTACGTTGTTATCGTCATAAATATCATCGATAATATCGTCGTTATTATTGTCATTATCTTCTTTTTATCGTCGTTTTTAACGTCGTTATTATCGTCGTTAATATCGTCGTTAATATCGTCATTATAATCGTTGTTATCATCGTTGTTATCGTCCTTATTATCCTCATAATTATCGTCGTTAATATCGTCGTTATTTTGTCATAATCATCGTCGTTAATGTCGTCGTTATTATCGTCATTATCTACGTTGTTATCGTCATAAATATCATCGATAATATCGTCGTTATTATTGTCATTATCTTCTTTTTATCGTCGTTATTAACGTCGTTATTATCGTCGTTAATATCGTCGTTAATATCGTCATTATCATCGTTGTTATCGTCCTTATCATCCTCATAATTATCGTCGTTAATATCGTCGTTATTTTGTCATAATCATCGTCGTTAATGTCGTCGTTATTATCGTCATTATCTACGTTGTTATCGTCATAAATATCATCGATAATATCGTCGTTATTATTGTCATTATCTTCTTTTTATCGTCGTTATTAACGTCGTTATTATCGTCGTTAATATCGTCGTTAATATCGTCATTATCATCGTTGTTATCGTCCTTATCATCCTCATAATTATCGTCGTTAATATCGTCGTTATTTTGTCATAATCATCGTCGTTAATGTCGTCGTTATTATCGTCATTATCTACGTTGTTATCGTCATAAATATCATCGATAATATCGTCGTTATTATTGTCATTATCTTCTTTTTATCGTCGTTTTTAACGTCGTTATTATCGTCGTTAATATCGTCGTTAATATCGTCATTATAATCGTTGTTATCGTCCTTATTATCCTCATAATTATCGTCGTTAATATCGTCGTTATTTTGTCATAAACATCGTCGCTAATGTCGTCGTTATTATCGTCATTATCATCGTTGTTATCGTCCTTAACATCCTCATAATTATCGTCGTTAATATCGTCGTTATTTTGTCATAATCATCGTCGTTAATGTCGTCGTTATTATCGTCATTATCTACGTTGTTATCGTCATAAATATCATCGATAATATCGTCGTTATTATTGTCATTATCTTCTTTTTATCGTCGTTTTTAACGTCGTTATTATCGTCGCTAATGTCGTCGTTATTATCGTCATTATCATCGTTGTTATCGTCCTTATCATCCTCATAATTATCGTCGTTAATATCGTCGTTATTTTGTCATAATCATCGTCGTTAATGTCGTCGTTATTATCGTCATTATCTACGTTGTTATCGTCATAAATATCATCGATAATATCGTCGTTATTATTGTCATTATCTTCTTTTTATCGTCGTTTTTAACGTCGTTATTATCGTCGTTAATATCGTCGTTAATATCGTCATTATAATCGTTGTTATCGTCCTTATTATCCTCATAATTATCGTCGTTAATATCGTCGTTATTTTGTCATAAACATCGTCGCTAATGTCGTCGTTATTATCGTCATTATCATCGTTGTTATCGTCCTTATCATCCTCATAATTATCGTCGTTAATATCGTCGTTATTTTGTCATAATCATCGTCGTTAATGTCGTCGTTATTATCGTCATTATCTACGTTGTTATCGTCATAAATATCATCGATAATATCGTCGTTATTATTGTCATTATCTTCTTTTTATCGTCGTTATTAACGTCGTTATTATCGTCGTTAATATCGTCGTTATTATCGTCGTTAATATCGTTATTATCATCGTTGTTATCGTCCTTATTATCCTCATAATTATCGTCGTTAATATCGTCGTTATTTTGTCACAATCATCGTCGTTAATGTCGTCGTTAGTATCGTCATTATCATCGTTGTTATCGTCCTTATCATCCTCATAATTATCGTCGTTAATATCGTCGTTATTTTGTCATAATCATCGTCGTTAATGTCGTCGTTATTATCGTCATTATCTACGTTGTTATCGTCATAAATATCATCGATAATATCGTCGTTATTATTGTCATTATCTTCTTTTTATCGTCGTTATTAACGTCGTTATTATCGTCGTTAATATCGTCGTTAATATCGTCATTATCATCGTTGTTATCGTCCTTATCATCCTCATAATTATCGTCGTTAATATCGTCGTTATTTTGTCATAATCATCGTCGTTAATGTCGTCGTTATTATCGTCATTATCTACGTTGTTATCGTCATAAATATCATCGATAATATCGTCGTTATTATTGTCATTATCTTCTTTTTATTGTCTTTATTATCGTCGTTAATATCGTCGTTATTATCGTCGTTAATATCGTCGTTAATATCGTCATTATCATCGTTGTTATCGTCCTTATCATCCTCATAATTATCGTCGTTAATATCGTCGTTATTTTGTCATAATCATCGTCGTTAATGTCGTCGTTATTATCGTCATTATCTACGTTGTTATCGTCATAAATATCATCGATAATATCGTCGTTATTATTGTCATTATCTTCTTTTTATCGTCGTTTTTAACGTCGTTATTATCGTCGTTAATATCGTCGTTAATATCGTCATTATAATCGTTGTTATCATCGTTGTTATCGTCCTTATTATCCTCATAATTATCGTCGTTAATATCGTCGTTATTTTGTCATAATCATCGTCGTTAATGTCGTCGTTATTATCGTCATTATCTACGTTGTTATCGTCATAAATATCATCGATAATATCGTCGTTATTATTGTCATTATCTTCTTTTTATCGTCGTTATTAACGTCGTTATTATCGTCGTTAATATCGTCGTTAATATCGTCATTATAATCGTTGTTATCGTCCTTATTATCCTCATAATTATCGTCGTTAATATCGTCGTTATTTTGTCATAAACATCGTCGCTAATGTCGTCGTTATTATCGTCATTATCATCGTTGTTATCGTCCTTATCATCCTCATAATTATCGTCGTTAATATCGTCGTTATTTTGTCATAATCATCGTCGTTAATGTCGTCGTTATTATCGTCATTATCTACGTTGTTATCGTCATAAATATCATCGATAATATCGTCGTTATTATTGTCATTATCTTCTTTTTATCGTCGTTTTTAACGTCGTTATTATCGTCGTTAATATCGTCGTTAATATCGTCATTATAATCGTTGTTATCGTCCTTATTAACCTCATAATTATCGTCGTTAATATCGTCGTTATTTTGTCATAAACATCGTCGCTAATGTCGTCGTTATTATCGTCATTATCATCGTTGTTATCGTCCTTATCATCCTCATAATTATCGTCGTTAATATAGTCGTTATTTTGTCATAATCATCGTCGTTAATGTCGTCGTTATTATCGTCATTATCTACGTTGTTATCGTCATAAATATCATCGATAATATCGTCGTTATTATTGTCATTATCTTCTTTTTATCGTCGTTATTAACGTCGTTATTATCGTCGTTAATATCGTCGTTAATATCGTCATTATCATCGTTGTTATCGTCCTTATCATCCTCATAATTATCGTCGTTAATATCGTCGTTATTTTGTCATAATCATCGTCGTTAATGTCGTCGTTATTATCGTCATTATCTACGTTGTTATCGTCATAAATATCATCGATAATATCGTCGTTATTATTGTCATTATCTTCTTTTTATCGTCGTTTTTAACGTCGTTATTATCGTCGTTAATATCGTCGTTAATATCGTCATTATAATCGTTGTTATCGTCCTTATTATCCTCATAATTATCGTCGTTAATATCGTCGTTATTTTGTCATAAACATCGTCGCTAATGTCGTCGTTATTATCGTCATTATCATCGTTGTTATCGTCCTTATCATCCTCATAATTATCGTCGTTAATATCGTCGTTATTTTGTCATAATCATCGTCGTTAATGTCGTCGTTATTATCGTCATTATCTACGTTGTTATCGTCATAAATATTATCTTTAATATCGTCGTTATTATTGTCATTATCTTCTTTTTATTGTCTTTATTATCGTCGTTAATATCGTCGTTATTATCGTCGTTAATATCGTCGTTAATATCGTCATTATCATCGTTGTTATCGTCCTTATTATCCTCATAATTATCGTCGTTAATATCGTCGTTATTTTGTCATAATCGTCGTCGTTAATGTCGTCGTTATTATCGTCATTATCTACGTTGTTATCGTCATAAATAACATCGATAATATCGTCGTTATTATTGTCATTATCTTCTTTTTATCGTCGTTATTAACGTCGTTATTATCGTCGTTAATATCGTCGTTAATATCGTCATTATCATCGTTGTTATCGTCCTTATCATCCTCATAATTATCGTCGTTAATATCGTCGTTATTTTGTCACAATCATCGTCGTTAATGTCGTCGTTAATATCGTCATTATCATCGTTGTTATCGTCCTTATCATCCTCATAATTATCGTCGTTAATATCGTCGTTATTTTGTCATAATCATCGTCGTTAATGTCGTCGTTATTATCGTCATTATCTACGTTGTTATCGTCATAAATATCATCGATAATATCGTCGTTATTATTGTCATTATCTTCTTTTTATCGTCGTTATTAACGTCGTTATTATCGTCGTTAATATCGTCGTTAATATCGTCATTATCATCGCTGTTATCGTCCTTATCATCCTCATAATTATCGTCGTTAATATCGTCGTTATTTTGTCATAATCATCGTCGTTAATGTCGTCGTTATTATCGTCATTATCTACGTTGTTATCGTCATAAATATCATCGATAATATCGTCGTTATTATTGTCATTATCTTCTTTTTATCGTCGTTATTAACGTCGTATTATCGTCGTTAATATCGTCGTTATTATCGTCGTTAATATCGTTATTATCATCGTTGTTATCGTCCTTATTATCCTCATAATTATCGTCGTTAATATCGTCGTTATTTTGTCACAATCATCGTCGTTAATGTCGTCGTTAATATCGTCATTATCATCGTTGTTATCGTCCTTATCATCCTCATAATTATCGTCGTTAATATCGTCGTTATTTTGTCATAATCATCGTCGTTAATGTCGTCGTTATTATCGTCATTATCTACGTTGTTATCGTCATAAATATCATCGATAATATCGTCGTTATTATTGTCATTATCTTCTTTTTATCGTCGTTATTAACGTCGTTATTATCGTCGTTAATATCGTCGTTAATATCGTCATTATCATCGTTGTTATCGTCCTTATCATCCTCATAATTATCGTCGTTAATATCGTCGTTATTTTGTCATAATCATCGTCGTTAATGTCGTCGTTATTATCGTCATTATCTACGTTGTTATCGTCATAAATATCATCGATAATATCGTCGTTATTATTGTCATTATCTTCTTTCTATTGTCTTTATTATCGTCGTTAATATCGTCGTTATTATCGTCGTTAATATCGTCGTTAATATCGTCATTATCATCGTTGTTATCGTCCTTATCATCCTCATAATTATCGTCGTTAATATCGTCGTTATTTTGTCATAATCATCGTCGTTAATGTCGTCGTTATTATCGTCATTATCTACGTTGTTATCGTCATAAATATCATCGATAATATCGTCGTTATTATTGTCATTATCTTCTTTTTATCGTCGTTTTTAACGTCGTTATTATCGTCGTTAATATCGTCGTTAATATCGTCTTTATAATCGTTGTTATCGTCCTTATTATCCTCATAATTATCGTCGTTAATATCGTCGTTATTTTGTCATAAACATCGTCGCTAATGTCGTCGTTATTATCGTCATTATCATCGTTGTTATCGTCCTTATCATCCTCATAATTATCGTCGTTAATATCGTCGTTATTTTGTCATAATCATCGTCGTTAATGTCGTCGTTATTATCGTCATTATCTACGTTGTTATCGTCATAAATATTATCTTTAATATCGTCGTTATTATTGTCATTATCTTCTTTTTATTGTCTTTATTATCGTCGTTAATATCGTCGTTAATATCGTCATTATCATCGTTGTTATCGTCCTTATTATCCTCATAATTATCGTCGTTAATATCGTCGTTATTTTGTCATAATCATCGTCGTTAATGTCGTCGTTATTATCGTCATTATCTACGTTGTTATCGTCATAAATATCATCGATAATATCGTCGTTATTATTGTCATTATCTTCTTTTTATCGTCGTTTTTAACGTCGTTATTATCGTCGTTAATATCGTCGTTAATATCGTCATTATAATCGTTGTTATCGTCCTTATTATCCTCATAATTATCGTCGTTAATATCGTCGTTATTTTGTCATAAACATCGTCGCTAATGTCGTCGTTATTATCGTCATTATCATCGTTGTTATCGTCCTTAACATCCTCATAATTATCGTCGTTAATATCGTCGTTATTTTGTCATAATCATCGTCGTTAATGTCGTCGTTATTATCGTCATTATCTACGTTGTTATCGTCATAAATATCATCGATAATATCGTCGTTATTATTGTCATTATCTTCTTTTTATCGTCGTTTTTAACGTCGTTATTATCGTCGCTAATGTCGACGTTATTATCGTCATTATCATCGTTGTTATCGTCCTTATCATCCTCATAATTATCGTCGTTAATATCGTCGTTATTTTGTCATAATCATCGTCGTTAATGTCGTCGTTATTATCGTCATTATCTACGTTGTTATCGTCATAAATATCATCGATAATATCGTCGTTATTATTGTCATTATCTTCTTTTTATCGTCGTTATTATCGTCGTTAATATCGTCTTTATTATCGTCGTTATTATCGTCGTTAATATCGTCGTTATTATTGTCATTATCTTCTTTTTATCGTCGTTATTATCGTCGTTAATATCGTCGTTATTTTGTCATAATCATCGTCGTTAATGTCGTCGTTAATATCGTCATTATCATCGTTGTTATCGTCCTTATCATCCTCATAATTATCGTCGTTAATATCGTCGTTATTTTGTCATAATCATCGTCGTTAATGTCGTCGTTATTATCGTCATTATCTACGTTGTTATCGTCATAAATATCATCGATAATATCGTCGTTATTATTGTCATTATCTTCTTTTTATCGTCGTTATTAACGTCGTTATTATCGTCGTTAATATCGTCGTTATTATCGTCGTTAATATCGTTATTATCATCGTTGTTATCGTCCTTATTATCCTCATAATTATCGTCGTTAATATCGTCGTTATTTTGTCATAAACATCGTCGCTAATGTCGTCGTTATTATCGTCATTATCATCGTTGTTATCGTCCTTATCATCCTCATAATTATCGTCGTTAATATCGTCGTTATTTTGTCATAATCATCGTCGTTAATGTCGTCGTTATTATCGTCATTATCTACGTTGTTATCGTCATAAATATCATCGATAATATCGTCGTTATTATTGTCATTATCTTCTTTTTATCGTCGTTTTTAACGTCGTTATTATCGTCGTTAATATCGTCGTTAATATCGTCATTATAATCGTTGTTATCGTCCTTATTATCCTCATAATTATCGTCGTTAATATCGTCGTTATTTTGTCATAAACATCGTCGCTAATGTCGTCGTTATTATCGTCATTATCATCGTTGTTATCGTCCTTAACATCCTCATAATTATCGTCGTTAATATCGTCGTTATTTTGTCATAATCATCGTCGTTAATGTCGTCGTTATTATCGTCATTATCTACGTTGTTATCGTCATAAATATCATCGATAATATCGTCGTTATTATTGTCATTATCTTCTTTTTATCGTCGTTTTTAACGTCGTTATTATCGTCGCTAATGTCGTCGTTATTATCGTCATTATCATCGTTGTTATCGTCCTTATCATCCTCATAATTATCGTCGTTAATATCGTCGTTATTTTGTCATAATCATCGTCGTTAATGTCGTCGTTATTATCGTCATTATCTACGTTGTTATCGTCATAAATATCATCGATAATATCGTCGTTATTATTGTCATTATCTTCTTTTTATCGTCGTTATTATCGTCGTTAATATCGTCTTTATTATCGTCGTTATTATCGTCGTTAATATCGTCGTTATTATTGTCATTATCTTCTTTTTATCGTCGTTATTATCGTCGTTAATATCGTCGTTATTTTGTCATAATCATCGTCGTTAATGTCGTCGTTATTATCGTCATTATCTACGTTGTTATCGTCATAAATATCATCGATAATATCGTCGTTATTATTGTCATTATCTTCTTTTTATTGTCTTTATTATCGTCGTTAATATCGTCGTTATTATCGTCGTTAATATCGTCGTTAATATCGTCATTATCATCGTTGTTATCGTGCTTATCATCCTCATAATTATCGTCGTTAATATCGTCGTTATTTTGTCATAATCATCGTCGTTAATGTCGTCGTTATTATCGTCATTATCTACGTTGTTATCGTCATAAATATCATCGATAATATCGTCGTTATTATTGTCATTATCTTCTTTTTATCGTCGTTATTAACGTCGTTATTATCGTCGTTAATATCGTCGTTAATATCGTCATTATCATCGTTGTTATCGTCCTTATCATCCTCATAATTATCGTCGTTAATATCGTCGTTATTTTGTCATAATCATCGTCGTTAATGTCGTCGTTATTATCGTCATTATCTACGTTGTTATCGTCATAAATATCATCGATAATATCGTCGTTATTATTGTCATTATCTTCTTTTTATCGTCGTTTTTAACGTCGTTATTATCGTCGTTAATATCGTCGTTAATATCGTCAATATAATCGTTGTTATCGTCCTCATTATCCTCATAATTATCGTCGTTAATATCGTCGTTATTTTGTCATAAACATCGTCGCTAATGTCGTCGTTATTATCGTCATTATCATCGTTGTTATCGTCCTTATCATCCTCATAATTATCGTCGTTAATATCGTCGTTATTTTGTCATAATCATCGTCGTTAATGTCGTCGTTATTATCGTCATTATCTACGTTGTTATCGTCATAAATATTATCTTTAATATCGTCGTTATTATTGTCATTATCTTCTTTTTATTGTCTTTATTATCGTCGTTAATATCGTCGTTATTATCGTCGTTAATATCGTCGTTAATATCGTCATTATCATCGTTGTTATCGTCCTTATTATCCTCATAATTATCGTCGTTAATATCGTCGTTATTTTGTCATAATCGTCGTCGTTAATGTCGTCGTTATTATCGTCATTATCTACGTTGTTATCGTCATAAATAACATCGATAATATCGTCGTTATTATTGTCATTATCTTCTTTTTATCGTCGTTATTAACGTCGTTATTATCGTCGTTAATATCGTCGTTAATATCGTCATTATCATCGTTGTTATCGTCCTTATCATCCTCATAATTATCGTCGTTAATATCGTCGTTATTTTGTCACAATCATCGTCGTTAATGTCGTCGTTAATATCGTCATTATCATCGTTGTTATCGTCCTTATCATCCTCATAATTATCGTCGTTAATATCGTCGTTATTTTGTCATAATCATCGTCGTTAATGTCGTCGTTATTATCGTTATTATCTACGTTGTTATCGTCATAAATATCATCGATAATATCGTCGTTATTATTGTCATTATCTTCTTTTTATCGTCGTTATTAACGTCGTTATTATCGTCGTTAATATCGTCGTTAATATCGTCATTATCATCGTTGTTATCGTCCTTATCATCCTCATAATTATCGTCGTTAATATCGTCGTTATTTTGTCATAATCATCGTCGTTAATGTCGTCGTTATTATCGTCATTATCTACGTTGTTATCGTCATAAATATCATCGATAATATCGTCGTTATTATTGTCATTATCTTCTTTTTATCGTCGTTATTAACGTCGTTATTATCGTCGTTAATATCGTCGTTATTATCGTCGTTAATATCGTTATTATCATCGTTGTTATCGTCCTTATTATCCTCATAATTATCGTCGTTAATATCGTCGTTATTTTGTCACAATCATCGTCGTTAATGTCGTCGTTAATATCGTCATTATCATCGTTGTTATCGTCCTTATCATCCTCATAATTATCGTCGTTAATATCGTCGTTATTTTGTCATAATCATCGTCGTTAATGTCGTCGTTATTATCGTCATTATCTACGTTGTTATCGTCATAAATATCATCGATAATATCGTCGTTATTATTGTCATTATCTTCTTTTTATCGTCGTTATTAACGTCGTTATTATCGTCGTTAATATCGTCGTTATTATCGTCGTTAATATCGTTATTATCATCGTTGTTATCGTCCTTATTATCCTCATAATTATCGTCGTTAATATCGTCGTTATTTTGTCATAAACATCGTCGCTAATGTCGTCGTTATTATCGTCATTATCATCGTTGTTATCGTCCTTATCATCCTCATAATTATCGTCGTTAATATCGTCGTTATTTTGTCATAATCATCGTCGTTAATGTCGTCGTTATTATCGTCATTATCTACGTTGTTATCGTCATAAATATTATCTTTAATATCGTCGTTATTATTGTCATTATCTTCTTTTTATTGTCTTTATTATCGTCGTTAATATCGTCGTTATTATCGTCGTTAATATCGTCGTTAATATCGTCATTATCATCGTTGTTATCGTCCTTATTATCCTCATAATTATCGTCGTTAATATCGTCGTTATTTTGTCATAATCGTCGTCGTTAATGTCGTCGTTATTATCGTCATTATCTACGTTGTTATCGTCATAAATAACATCGATAATATCGTCGTTATTATTGTCATTATCTTCTTTTTATCGTCGTTATTAACGTCGTTATTATCGTCGTTAATATCGTCGTTAATATCGTCATTATCATCGTTGTTATCGTCCTTATCATCCTCATAATTATCGTCGTTAATATCGTCGTTATTTTGTCACAATCATCGTCGTTAATGTCGTCGTTAATATCGTCATTATCATCGTTGTTATCGTCCTTATCATCCTCATAATTATCGTCGTTAATATCGTCGTTATTTTGTCATAATCATCGTCGTTAATGTCGTCGTTATTATCGTCATTATCTACGTTGTTATCGTCATAAATATCATCGATAATATCGTCGTTATTATTGTCATTATCTTCTTTTTATCGTCGTTATTAACGTCGTTATTATCGTCGTTAATATCGTCGTTAATATCGTCATTATCATCGTTGTTATCGTCCTTATCATCCTCATAATTATCGTCGTTAATATCGTCGTTATTTTGTCATAATCATCGTCGTTAATGTCGTCGTTATTATCGTCATTATCTACGTTGTTATCGTCATAAATATCATCGATAATATCGTCGTTATTATTGTCATTATCTTCTTTTTATCGTCGTTATTAACGTCGTTATTATCGTCGTTAATATCGTCGTTATTATCGTCGTTAATATCGTTATTATCATCGTTGTTATCGTCCTTATTATCCTCATAATTATCGTCGTTAATATCGTCGTTATTTTGTCACAATCATCGTCGTTAATGTCGTCGTTAATATCGTCATTATCATCGTTGTTATCGTCCTTATCATCCTCATAATTATCGTCGTTAATATCGTCGTTATTTTGTCATAATCATCGTCGTTAATGTCGTCGTTATTATCGTCATTATCTACGTTGTTATCGTCATAAATATCATCGATAATATCGTCGTTATTATTGTCATTATCTTCTTTTTATCGTCGTTATTAACGTCGTTATTATCGTCGTTAATATCGTCGTTAATATCGTCATTATCATCGTTGTTATCGTCCTTATCATCCTCATAATTATCGTCGTTAATATCGTCGTTATTTTGTCATAATCATCGTCGTTAATGTCGTCGTTATTATCGTCATTATCTACGTTGTTATCGTCATAAATATCATCGATAATATCGTCGTTATTATTGTCATTATCTTCTTTTTATTGTCTTTATTATCGTCGTTAATATCGTCGTTATTATCGTCGTTAATATCGTCGTTAATATCGTCATTATCATCGTTGTTATCGTCCTTATCATCCTCATAATTATCGTCGTTAATATCGTCGTTATTTTGTCATAATCGTCGTCGTTAATGTCGTCGTTATTATCGTCATTATCTACGTTGTTATCGTCATAAATAACATCGATAATATCGTCGTTATTATTGTCATTATCTTCTTTTTATCGTCGTTATTAACGTCGTTATTATCGTCGTTAATATCGTCGTTAATATCGTCATTATCATCGTTGTTATCGTCCTTATCATCCTCATAATTATCGTCGTTAATATCGTCGTTATTTTGTCACAATCATCGTCGTTAATGTCGTCGTTAATATCGTCATTATCATCGTTGTTATCGTCCTTATCATCCTCATAATTATCGTCGTTAATATCGTCGTTATTTTGTCATAATCATCGTCGTTAATGTCGTCGTTATTATCGTCATTATCTACGTTGTTATCGTCATAAATATCATCGATAATATCGTCGTTATTATTGTCATTATCTTCTTTTTATCGTCGTTATTAACGTCGTTATTATCGTCGTTAATATCGTCGTTAATATCGTCATTAACATCGTTGTTATCGTCCTTATCATCCTCATAATTATCGTCGTTAATATCGTCGTTATTTTGTCATAATCATCGTCGTTAATGTCGTCGTTATTATCGTCATTATCTACGTTGTTATCGTCATAAATATCATCGATAATATCGTCGTTATTATTGTCATTATCTTCTTTTTATCGTCGTTATTAACGTCGTTATTATCGTCGTTAATATCGTCGTTATTATCGTCGTTAATATCGTTATTATCATCGTTGTTATCGTCCTTATTATCCTCATAATTATCGTCGTTAATATCGTCGTTATTTTGTCACAATCATCGTCGTTAATGTCGTCGTTAATATCGTCATTATCATCGTTGTTATCGTCCTTATCATCCTCATAATTATCGTCGTTAATATCGTCGTTATTTTGTCATAATCATCGTCGTTAATGTCGTCGTTATTATCGTCATTATCTACGTTGTTATCGTCATAAATATCATCGATAATATCGTCGTTATTATTGTCATTATCTTCTTTTTATCGTCGTTATTAACGTCGTTATTATCGTCGTTAATATCGTCGTTAATATCGTCATTATCATCGTTGTTATCGTCCTTATCATCCTCATAATTATCGTCGTTAATATCGTCGTTATTTTGTCATAATCATCGTCGTTAATGTCGTCGTTATTATCGTCATTATCTACGTTGTTATCGTCATAAATATCATCGATAATATCGTCGTTATTATTGTCATTATCTTCTTTTTATTGTCTTTATTATCGTCGTTAATATCGTCGTTATTATCGTCGTTAATATCGTCGTTAATATCGTCATTATCATCGTTGTTATCGTCCTTATCATCCTCATAATTATCGTCGTTAATATCGTCGTTATTTTGTCATAATCATCGTCGTTAATGTCGTCGTTATTATCGTCATTATCTACGTTGTTATCGTCATAAATATCATCGATAATATCGTCGTTATTATTGTCATTATCTTCTTTTTATCGTCGTTATTATCGTCGTTAATATCGTCGTTATTATCGTCGTTAATATCGTTATTATCATCGTTGTTATCGTCCTTATTATCCTCATAATTATCGTCGTTAATATCGTCGTTATTTTGTCATAAACATCGTCGCTAATGTCGTCGTTATTATCGTCATTATCATCGTTGTTATCGTCCTTATCATCCTCATAATTATCGTCGTTAATATCGTCGTTATTTTGTCATAATCATCGTCGTTAATGTCGTCGTTATTATCGTCATTATCTACGTTGTTATCGTCATAAATATTATCTTTAATATCGTCGTTATTATTGTCATTATCTTCTTTTTATTGTCTTTATTATCGTCGTTAATATCGTCGTTAATATCGTCATTATCATCGTTGTTATCGTCCTTATTATCCTCATAATTATCGTCGTTAATATCGTCGTTATTTTGTCATAATCATCGTCGTTAATGTCGTCGTTATTATCGTCATTATCTACGTTGTTATCGTCATAAATATCATCGATAATATCGTCGTTATTATTGTCATTATCTTCTTTTTATCGTCGTTTTTAACGTCGTTATTATCGTCGTTAATATCGTCGTTAATATCGTCATTATAATCGTTGTTATCGTCCTTATTATCCTCATAATTATCGTCGTTAATATCGTCGTTATTTTGTCATAAACATCGTCGCTAATGTCGTCGTTATTATCGTCATTATCATCGTTGTTATCGTCCTTAACATCCTCATAATTATCGTCGTTAATATCGTCGTTATTTTGTCATAATCATCGTCGTTAATGTCGTCGTTATTATCGTCATTATCTACGTTGTTATCGTCATAAATATCATCGATAATATCGTCGTTATTATTGTCATTATCTTCTTTATATCGTCGTTTTTAACGTCGTTATTATCGTCGCTAATGTCGTCGTTATTATCGTCATTATCATCGTTGTTATCGTCCTTATCATCCTCATAATTATCGTCGTTAATATCGTCGTTATTTTGTCATAATCATCGTCGTTAATGTCGTCGTTATTATCGTCATTATCTACGTTGTTATCGTCATAAATATCATCGATAATATCGTCGTTATTATTGTCATTATCTTCTTTTTATCGTCGTTATTATCGTCGTTAATATCGTCTTTATTATCGTCGTTATTATCGTCGTTAATATCGTCGTTATTATTGTCATTATCTTCTTTTTATCGTCGTTATTATCGTCGTTAATATCGTCGTTATTTTGTCATAATCATCGTCGTTAATGTCGTCGTTATTATCGTCATTATCTACGTTGTTATCGTCAAAAATATCATCGATAATATCGTCGTTATTATTGTCATTATCTTCTTTTTATTGTCTTTATTATCGTCGTTAATATCGTCGTTATTATCGTCGTTAATATCGTCGTTAATATCGTCATTATCATCGTTGTTATCGTGCTTATCATCCTCATAATTATCGTCGTTAATATCGTCGTTATTTTGTCATAATCATCGTCGTTAATGTCGTCGTTATTATCGTCATTATCTACGTTGTTATCGTCATAAATATCATCGATAATATCGTCGTTATTATTGTCATTATCTTCTTTTTATCGTCGTTTTTAACGTCGTTATTATCGTCGTTAATATCGTCGTTAATATCGTCATTATAATCGTTGTTATCATCGTTGTTATCGTCCTTATTATCCTCATAATTATCGTCGTTAATATCGTCGTTATTTTGTCATAATCATCGTCGTTAATGTCGTCGTTATTATCGTCATTATCTACGTTGTTATCGTCCTTATCATCCTCATAATTATCGTCGTTAATATCGTCGTTATTTTGTCATAATCATCGTCGTTAATGTCGTCGTTATTATCGTCATTATCTACGTTGTTATCGTCATAAATATCATCGATAATATCGTCGTTATTATTGTCATTATCTTCTTTTTATTGTCTTTATTATCGTCGTTAATATCGTCGTTATTATCGTCGTTAATATCGTCGTTAATATCGTCATTATCATCGTTGTTATCGTGCTTATCATCCTCATAATTATCGTCGTTAATATCGTCGTTATTTTGTCATAATCATCGTCGTTAATGTCGTCGTTATTATCGTCATTATCTACGTTGTTATCGTCATAAATATCATCGATAATATCGTCGTTATTATTGTCATTATCTTCTTTTTATCGTCGTTTTTAACGTCGTTATTATCGTCGTTAATATCGTCGTTAATATCGTCATTATAATCGTTGTTATCATCGTTGTTATCGTCCTTATTATCCTCATAATTATCGTCGTTAATATCGTCGTTATTTTGTCATAATCATCGTCGTTAATGTCGTCGTTATTATCGTCATTATCTACGTTGTTATCGTCATAAATATCATCGATAATATCGTCGTTATTATTGTCATTATCTTCTTTTTATCGTCGTTATTAACGTCGTTATTATCGTCGTTAATATCGTCGTTAATATCGTCATTATCATCGTTGTTATCGTCCTTATCATCCTCATAATTATCGTCGTTAATATCGTCGTTATTTTGTCATAATCATCGTCGTTAATGTCGTCGTTATTATCGTCATTATCTACGTTGTTATCGTCATAAATATCATCGATAATATCGTCGTTATTATTGTCATTATCTTCTTTTTATCGTCGTTTTTAACGTCGTTATTATCGTCGTTAATATCGTCGTTAATATCGTCATTATAATCGTTGTTATCGTCCTTATTATCCTCATAATTATCGTCGTTAATATCGTCGTTATTTTGTCATAAACATCGTCGCTAATGTCGTCGTTATTATCGTCATTATCATCGTTGTTATCGTCCTTATCATCCTCATAATTATCGTCGTTAATATCGTCGTTATTTTGTCATAATCATCGTCGTTAATGTCGTCGTTATTATCGTCATTATCTACGTTGTTATCGTCATAAATATTATCTTTAATATCGTCGTTATTATTGTCATTATCTTCTTTTTATTGTCTTTATTATCGTCGTTAATATCGTCGTTAATATCGTCATTATCATCGTTGTTATCGTCCTTATTATCCTCATAATTATCGTCGTTAATATCGTCGTTATTTTGTCATAATCATCGTCGTTAATGTCGTCGTTATTATCGTCATTATCTACGTTGTTATCGTCATAAATAACATCGATAATATCGTCGTTATTATTGTCATTATCTTCTTTTTATCGTCGTTATTAACGTCGTTATTATCGTCGTTAATATCGTCGTTAATATCGTCATTATCATCGTTGTTATCGTCCTTATCATCCTCATAATTATCGTCGTTAATATCGTCGTTATTTTGTCATAATCATCGTCGTTAATGTCGTCGTTATTATCGTCATTATCTACGTTGTTATCGACATAAATATTATCTTTAATATCGTCGTTATTATTGTCATTATCTTCTTTTTATTGTCTTTATTATCGTCGTTAATATCGTCGTTATTATCGTCGTTAATATCGTCGTTAATATCGTCATTATCATCGTTGTTATCGTCCTTATTATCCTCATAATTATCGTCGTTAGTATCGTCGTTATTTTGTCATAATCATCGTCGTTAATGTCGTCGTTATTATCGTCATTATCTACGTTGTTATCGTCATAAATATCATCGATAATATCGTCGTTATTATTGTCATTATCTTCTTTTTATCGTCGTTTTTAACGTCGTTATTATCGTCGTTAATATCGTCGTTAATATCGTCATTATAATCGTTGTTATCGTCCTTATCATCCTCATAATTATCGTCGTTAATATCGTCGTTATTTTGTCCTAATCATCGTCGTTAATGTCGTCGTTATTATCGTCATTATCTACGTTGTTATCGTCATAAATATCATCGATAATATCGTCGTTATGATTGTCATTATCTTCTTTTTATCGTCGTTATTAACGTCGTTATTATCGTCGTTAATATCGTCGTTAATATCGTCATTATCATCGTTGTTATCGTCCTTATCATCCTCATAATTATCGTCGTTAATATCGTCGTGATTTTGTCATAATCATCGTCGTTAATGTCGTCGTTATTATCGTCATTATCTACGTTGTTATCGTCATAAATATCATCGATAATATCGTCGTTATTATTGTCATTATCTTCTTTTTATTGTCTTTATTATCGTCGTTAATATCGTCGTTATTATCGTCGTTAATATCGTCGTTAATATCGTCATTATCATCGTTGTTATCGTCCTTATCATCCTCATAATTATCGTCGTTAATATCGTCGTTATTTTGTCATAAACATCGTCGTTAAAGTCGTCGTTATTATCGTCATTATTTACGTTGTTATCGTCATAAATATTATCTTTAATATCGTCGTTATTATTGTCATTATCTACTTTTTATTGTCTTTATTATGGTCGTTGATATCGTCGTTATTATCGTCGTTAATATCGTCGTTAATATCGTCGTTAATATCGTCATTATCATCGTTGTTATCGTCCTTATTATCCTCATAATTATCGTCGTTAATATCGTCGTTATTTTGTCATAATCGTCGTCGTTAATGTCGTCGTTATTATCGTCATTATCTACGTTGTTATCGTCATAAATAACATCGATAATATCGTCGTTATTATTGTCATTATCTTCTTTTTATCGTCGTTATTGACGTCGTTATTATCGTCGTTAATATCGTCGTTAATATCGTCATTATCATCGTTGTTATCGTCCTTATCATCCTCATAATTATCGTCGTTAATATCGTCGTTATTTTGTCATAATCATCGTCGTTAATGTTGTCGTTATTATCGTCATTATCTACGTTGTTATCGACATAAATATTATCTTTAATATCGTCGTTATTATTGTCATTATCTTCTTTTTATTGTCTTTATTATCGTCGTTAACATCGTCGTTATTATCGTCGTTAATATCGTCATTAATATCGTCATTATCATCGTTGTTATCGTCCTTATTATCCTCATAATTATCGTCGTTAATATCGTCGTTATTTTGTCATAATCATCGTCGTTAATGTCGTCGTTATTATCGTCATTATCTACGTTGTTATCGTCATAAATATCATCGATAATATCGTCGTTATTATTGTCATTATCTTCTTTTTATCGTCGTTATTAACGTCGTTATTATCGTCGTTAATATCGTCGTTATTATCGTCGTTAATATCGTTATTATCATCGTTGTTATCGTCCTTATTATCCTCATAATTATCGTCGTTAATATCGTCGTTATTTTGTCACAATCATCGTCGTTAATGTCGTCGTTATTATCGTCATTATCTACGTTGTTATCGTCATAAATATCATCGATAATATCGTCGTTATTATTGTCATTATCTTCTTTTTATCGTCGTTTTTAACGTCGTTATTATCGTCGTTAATATCGTCGTTAATATCGTCATTATAATCGTTGTTATCGTCCTTATTATCCTCATAATTATCGTCGTTAATATCGTCGTTATTTTGTCACAATCATCGTCGTTAATGTCGTCGTTATTATCGTCATTATCATCGTTGTTATCGTCCTTATCATCCTCATAATTATCGTCGTTAATATCGTCGTTATTTTGTCATAATCATCGTCGTTAATGTCGTCGTTATTATCGTCATTATCTACGTTGTTATCGTCATAAATATTATCGTTAATATCGTCGTTATTATTGTCATTATCTTCTTTTTATTGTCTTTATTATCGTCGTTAATATCGTCGTTATTATCGTCGTTAATATCGTCATTATCATCGTTGTTATCGTCCTTATCATCCTCATAATTATCGTCGTTAATATCGTCGTTATTTTGTCATAATCATCGTCGTTAATGTCGTCGTTATTATCGTCATTATCTACGTTGTTATCGTCATAAATATCATCGATAATATCGTCGTTATTATTGTCATTATCTTCTTTTTATCGTCGTTATTAACGTCGTTATTATCGTCGTTAATATCGTCGTTAATATCGTCATTATCATCGTTGTTATCGTCCTTATCATCCTCATAATTATCGTCGTTAATATCGTCGTTATTTTGTCATAATCATCGTCGTTAATGTCGTCGTTATTATCGTCATTATCATCGTTGTTATCGTCATAAATATCATCGATAATATCGTCGTTATTATTGTCATTATATTCTTTTTATCGACGTTATTAACGTCGTTATTATCGTCGTTAATATCGTCGTTAATATCGTCATTATCATCGTTGTTATCGTCCTTATTATCCTCATAGTTATCGTCGTTAATATCGTCGTTATTTTGTCATAAACATCGTCGCTAATGTCGTCGTTATTATCGTCATTATCATCGTTGTTATCGTCCTTATCATCCTCATAATTATCGTCGTTAATATCGTCGTTATTTTGTCATAATCATTGTCGTTAATGTCGTCGTTATTATCGTCATTATCTTCGTTGTTATCGTCCTTATTATCCTCATAATTATCGTCGTTAATATCGTCGTTATTTTGTCATAATCATCGTCGTTAATGTCGTCGTTATTATCGTCATTATCTACGTTGTTATCGTCATAAATATCATCGATAATATCGTCGTTATTATTGTCATTATCTTCTTTTTATCGTCGTTATTAACGTCGTTATTATCGTCGTTAATATCGTCGTTAATATCGTCATTATCATCGTTGTTATCGTCCTTATCATCCTCATAATTATCGTCGTTAATATCGTCGTTATTTTGTCATAATCATCGTCGTTAATGTCGTCGTTATTATCGTCATTATCTACGTTGTTATCGTCATAAATATCATCGATAATATCGTCGTTATTATTGTCATTATCTTCTTTTTATTGTCTTTATTATCGTCGTTAATATCGTCGTTATTATCGTCGTTAATATCGTCGTTAATATCGTCATTATCATCGTTGTTATCGTCCTTATCATCCTCATAATTATCGTCGTTAATATCGTCATTATTTTGTCATAATCATCGTCGTTAATGTCGTCGATATTATCGTCATTATCTACGTTGTTATCGTCATAAATATCATCGATAATATCGTCGTTATTATTGTCATTATCTTCTTTTTATCGTCGTTTTTAACGTCGTTATTATCGTCGTTAATATCGTCGTTAATATCGTCATTATAATCGTTGTTATCGTCCTTATTATCCTCATAATTATCGTCGTTAATATCGTCGTTATTTTGTCATAAACATCGTCGTTAAAGTCGTCGTTATTATCGTCATTATCTACGTTGTTATCGACATAAATATTATCTTTAATATCGTCGTTATTATTGTCATTATCTTCTTTTTATTGTCTTTATTATCGTCGTTAATATCGTCGTTATTATCGTCGTTAATATCGTCGTTAATATCGTCATTATCATCGTTGTTATCGTCCTTATTATCCTCATAATTATCGTCGTTAATATCGTCGTTATTTTGTCATAATCATCGTCGTTAATGTCGTCGTTATTATCGTCATTATCTACGTTGTTATCGTCATAAATATCATCGATAATATCGTCGTTATTATTGTCATTATCTTCTTTTTATCGTCGTTATTAACGTCGTTATTATCGTCGTTAATATCGTCGATATTATCGTCGTTAATATCGTTATTATCATCGTTGTTATCGTCCTTATTATCCTCATAATTATCGTCGTTAATATCGTCGTTATTTTGTCACAATCATCGTCGTTAATGTCGTCGTTAATATCGTCATTATCATCGTTGTTATCGTCCTTATCATCCTCATAATTATCGTCGTTAATATCGTCGTTATTTTGTCATAATCATCGTCGTTAATGTCGTCGTTATTATCGTCATTATCTACGTTGTTATCGTCATAAATATCATCGATAATATCGTCGTTATTATTGTCATTATCTTCTTTTTATCGTCGTTATTAACGTCGTTATTATCGTCGTTAATATCGTCGTTAATATCGTCATTATCATCGTTGTTATCGTCCTTATCATCCTCATAATTATCGTCGTTAATATCGTTGTTATTTTGTCATAATCATCGTCGTTAATGTCGTCGTTATTATCGTCATTATCTACGTTGTTATCGTCATAAATATCATCGATAATATCGTCGTTATTATTGTCATTATCTTCTTTTTATTGTCTTTATTATCGTCGTTAATATCGTCGTTATTATCGTCGTTAATATCGTCGTTAATATCGTCATTATCATCGTTGTTATCGTCCTTATCATCCTCATAATTATCGTCGTTAATATCGTCGTTATTTTGTCATAATCATCGTCGTTAATGTCGTCGATATTATCGTCATTATCTACGTTGTTATCGTCATAAATATCATCGATAATATCGTCGTTATTATTGTCATTATCTTCTTTTTATCGTCGTTTTTAACGTCGTTATTATCGTCGTCAATATCGTCGTTAATATCGTCATTATAATCGTTGTTATCGTCCTTATTATCCTCATAATTATCGTCGTTAATATCGTCGTTATTTTGTCATAAACATCGTCGTTAAAGTCGTCGTTATTATCGTCATTATCTACGTTGTTATCGTCATAAATATTAACTTTAATATCGTCGTTATTATTGTCATTATCTTCTTTTTATTGTCTTTATTATCGTCGTTAATATCGTCGTTATTATCGTCGTTAATATCGTCGTTAATATCGTCATTATCATCGTTGTTATCGTCCTTATTATCCTCATAATTATCGTCGTTAATATCGTCGTTATTTTGTCATAATCGTCGTCGTTAATGTCGTCGTTATTATCGTCATTATCTACGTTGTTATCGTCATAAATAACATCGATAATATCGTCGTTATTATTGTCATTATCTTCTTTTTATCGTCGTTATTAACGTCGTTATTATCGTCGTTAATATCGTCGTTAATATCGTCATTATCATCGTTGTTATCGTCCTTATCATCCTCATAATTATCGTCGTTAATATCGTCGTTATTTTGTCATAATCATCGTCGTTAATGTCGTCGTTATTATCGTCATTATCTACGTTGTTATCGTCATAAATATCATCGATAATATCGTCGTTATTATTGTCATTATCTTCTTTTTATCGTCGTTATTAACGTCGTTATTATCGTCGTTAATATCGTCGTTATTATCGTCGTTAATATCGTTATTATCATCGTTGTTATCGTCCTTATTATCCTCATAATTATCGTCGTTAATATCGTCGTTATTTTGTCACAATCATCGTCGTTAATGTCGTCGTTAATATCGTCATTATCATCGTTGTTATCGTCCTTATCATCCTCATAATTATCGTCGTTAATATCGTCGTTATTTTGTCACAATCATCGTCGTTAATGTCGTCGTTATTATCGTCATTATCTTCGTTGTTATCGTCATAATTATCATCGTTAATATCGTCGTTATTATTGTCATTATCTTCTTTTTATCGACGTTATTATCGTCGTTAATATCGTCGTTATTATCGTCGTTAATATCGTAATTATCATCGTTGTTATCGTCCTTATTATCCTCATAATTATCGTCGTTAATATCGTCGTTATTTTGTCACAATCATCGTCGTTAATGTCGTCGTTATTATCGTCATTATCATCGTTGTTATCGTCCTTATCATCCTCATAATTATCGTCGTTAATATCGTCGTTATTTTGTCATAATCATCGTCGTTAATGTCGTCGTTATTATCGTCATTATCTACGTTGTTATCGTCATAAATATTATCGTTAATATCGTCGTTATTATTGTCATTATCTTCTTTTTATTGTCTTTATTATCGTCGTTAATATCGTCGTTATTATCGTCGTTAATATCGTCATTATCATCGTTGTTATCGTCCTTATCGTCCTCATAATTATCGTCGTTATTTTGTCATAATCATCGTCGTTAATGTCGTCGTTATTATCGTCATTATCTACGTTGTTATCGTCATAAATATCATCGATAATATCGTCGTTATTATTGTCATTATCTTCTTTTTATCGTCGTTATTAACGTCGTTATTATCGTCGTTAATATCGTCGTTAATATCGTCATTATCATCGTTGTTATCGTCCTTATCATCCTCATAATTATCGTCGTTAATATCTTCGTTATTTTGTCATAATCATCGTCGTTAATGTCGTCGTTATTATCGTCATTATCATCGTTGTTATCGTCATAAATATCATCGATAATATCGTCGTTATTATTGTCATTATATTCTTTTTATCGTCGTTATTAACGTCGTTATTATCGTCGTTAATATCGTCGTTAATATCGTCATTATCATCGTTGTTATCGTCCTTATTATCCTCATAGTTATCGTCGTTAATATCGTCGTTATTTTGTCATAAACATCGTCGCTAATGTCGTCGTTATTATCGTCATTATCATCGTTGTTATCGTCCTTATCATCCTCATAATTATCGTCGTTAATATCGTCGTTATTTTGTCATAATCATTGTCGTTAATGTCGTCGTTATTATCGTCATTATCTTCGTTGTTATCGTCCTTATTATCCTCATAATTATCGTCGTTAATATCGTCGTTATTTTGTCATAAACATCGTCGCTAATGTCGTCGTTATTATCGTCATTATCATCGTTGTTATCGTCCTTATCATCCTCATAATTATCGTCGTTAATATCGTCGTTATTTTGTCATAATCATCGTCGTTAATGTCGTCGTTATTATCGTCATTATCATCGTTGTTATCGTCCTTATTATCCTCATAATTATCGTCGTTAATATCGTCGTTATTTTGTCGCAATCATCGTCGTTAATGACGTCGTTATTATCGTCATTATCATCGTTGTTATCGTCCTTATCATCCTCATAATTATCGTCGTTAATATCGTCGTTATTTTGTCATAATCATTGACGATAATGTCGTCGTTATTATCGTCTTATCTTCGTTGTTATCGTCATAATTATCATCGTTAAAATCGTCGTTATTATTGTCATTATCTTCTTTTTATCGTCGTTATTATCGTCGTTAATATCGTCGTTATTATCGTCGTTATTATCGTCGTTAATATCGTCATTATCATCGTTGTTATCGTCCTTATCATCCTCATAATTATCGTCGTTATTTTGTCATAATCATCGTCGTTAATGTCGTCGTTATTATCGTCATTATCTACGTTGTTATCGTCATAAATATCATCGATAATTTCGTCGTTATTATTGTCATTATCTTCTTTTTATCGTCGTTATTAACGTCGTTATTATCGTCGTTAATATCGTCGTTAATATCGTCATTATCATCGTTGTTATCGTCCTTATCATCCTCATAATTATCGTCGTTAATATCGTCGTTATTTTGTCATAATCATTGTCGTTAATGTCGTCGTTATTATCGTCATTATCTTCGTTGTTATCGTCCTTATTATCCTCATAATTATCGTCGTTAATATCGTCGTTATTTTGTCATAAACATCGTCGCTAATGTCGTCGTTATTATCGTCATTATCATCGTTGTTATCGTCCTTATCATCCTCATAATTATCGTCGTTAATATCGTCGTTATTTTGTCATAATCATCGTCGTTAATGTCGTCGTTATTATCGTCATTATCATCGTTGTTATCGTCCTTATTATCCTCATAATTATCGTCGTTAATATCGTCGTTATTTTGTCGCAATCATCGTCGTTAATGACGTCGTTATTATCGTCATTATCATCGTTGTTATCGTCCTTATCATCCTCATAATTATCGTCGTTAATATCGTCGTTATTTTGTCATAATCATTGACGATAATGTCGTCGTTATTATCGTCTTATCTTCGTTGTTATCGTCATAATTATCATCGTTAAAATCGTCGTTATTATTGTCATTATCTTCTTTTTATCGTCGTTATTATCGTCGTTAATATCGTCGTTATTATCGTCGTTATTATCGTCGTTAATATCGTCATTATCATCGTTGTTATCGTCCTTATCATCCTCATAATTATCGTCGTTATTTTGTCATAATCATCGTCGTTAATGTCGTCGTTATTATCGTCATTATCTACGTTGTTATCGTCATAAATATCATCGATAATTTCGTCGTTATTATTGTCATTATCTTCTTTTTATCGTCGTTATTAACGTCGTTATTATCGTCGTTAATATCGTCGTTAATATCGTCATTATCATCGTTGTTATCGTCCTTATCATCCTCATAATTATCGTCGTTAATATCGTCGTTATTTTGTCATAATCATCGTCGTTAATGTCGTCGTTATTATCGTCATTATCATCGTTGTTATCGTCATAAATATCATCGATAATATCGTCGTTATTATTGTCATTATCTTCTTTTTATCGTCGTTATTAACGTCGTTATTATCGTCGTTAATATCGTCGTTAATATCGTCATTATCATCGTTGTTATCGTCCTTATTATCCTCATAGTTATCGTCGTTAATATCGTCGTTATTTTGTCATAAACATCGTCGCTAATGTCGTCGTTATTATGGTCATTATCATCGTTGTTATCGTCCTTATCATCCTCATAATTATCGTCGTTAATATCGTCGTTATTTTGTCATAATCATTGTCGTTAATGTCGTCGTTATTATCGTCATTATCTTCGTTGTTATCGTCCTTATTATCCTCATAATTATCGTCGTTAATATCGTCGTTATTTTGTCATAAACATCGTCGCTAATGTCGAAGTTATTATCGTCATTATCATCGTTGTTATCGTCCTTATCATCCTCATAATTATCGTCGTTAATATCGTCGTTATTTTGTCATAATCATCGTCGTTAATGTCGTCGTTATTATCGTCATTATCATCGTTGTTATCGTCCTTATTATCCTCATAATTATCGTCGTTAATATCGTCGTTATTTTGTCGCAATCATCGTCGTTAATGACGTCGTTATTATCGTCATTATCATCGTTGTTATCGTCCTTATCATCCTCATAATTATCGTCGTTAATATCGTCGTTATTTTGTCATAATCATTGACGATAATGTCGTCGTTATTATCGTCATTATCTTCGTTGTTTTCGTCATAATTATCATCGTTAATATCGTCGTTATTATTGTCATTATCTTCTTTTTATCGTCGTTATTATCGTCGTTAATATCGTCGTTATTATCGTCGTTAATATCGTCGTTAATATCGTCATTATCATCGTTGTTATCGTCCTTATTATCCTCATAATTATCGTCGTTAATATCGTCGTTATTTTGTCATAATCATCGTCGTTAATGTCGTCGTTATTATCGTCATTATCTACGTTGTTATCGACATAAATATTATCTTTAATATCGTCGTTATTATTGTCATTATCTTCTTTTTATTGTCTTTATTATCGTCGTTAATATCGTCGTTATTATCGTCGTTAATATCGTCGTTAATATCGTCATTATCATCGTTGTTATCGTCCTTATTATCCTCATAATTATCGTCGTTAATATCGTCGTTATTTTGTCATAATCATCGTCGTTATTGTCGTCGTTATTATCGTCATTATCTACGTTGTTATCGTCATAAATATCATCGATAATATCGTCGTTATTATTGTCATTATCTTCTTTTTATCGTCGTTATTAACGTCGTTATTATCGTCGTTAATATCGTCGTTATTATCGTCGTTAATATCGTTATTATCATCGTTGTTATCGTCCTTATTATCCTCATAATTATCGTCGTTAATATCGTCGTTATTTTGTCACAATCATCGTCGTTAATGTCGTCGTTAATATCGTCATTATCATCGTTGTTATCGTCCTTATCATCCTCATAATTATCGTCGTTAATATCGTCGTTATTTTGTCATAATCATCGTCGTTAATGTCGTCGTTATTATCGTCATTATCTACGTTGTTATCGTCATAAATATCATCGATAATATCGTCGTTATTATTGTCATTATCTTCTTTTTATCGTCGTTATTAACGTCGTTATTATCGTCGTTAATATCGTCGTTAATATCGTCATTATCATCGTTGTTATCGTCCTTATCATCCTCATAATTATCGTCGTTAATATCGTCGTTATTTTGTCATAATCATCGTCGTTAATGTCGTCGTTATTATCGTCATTATCTACGTTGTTATCGTCATAAATATCATCGATAATATCGTCGTTATTATTGTCATTATCTTCTTTTTATTGTCTTTATTATCGTCGTTAATATCGTCGTTATTATCGTCGTTAATATCGTCGTTAATATCGTCATTATCATCGTTGTTATCGTCCTTATCATCCTCATAATTATCGTCGTTAATATCGTCGTTATTTTGTCATAATCATCGTCGTTAATGTCGTCGTTATTATCGTCATTATCTACGTTGTTATCGTCATAAATATCATCGATAATATCGTCGTTATTATTGTCATTATCTTCTTTTTATCGTCGTTTTTAACGTCGTTATTATCGTCGTTAATATCGTCGTTAATATCGTCATTATAATCGTTGTTATCGTCCTTATTATCCTCATAATTATCGTCGTTAATATCGTCGTTATTTTGTCATAAACATCGTCGTTAAAGTCGTCGTTATTATCGTCATTATCTACGTTGTTATCGTCATAAATATTAACTTTAATATCGTCGTTATTATTGTCATTATCTTCTTTTTATTGTCTTTATTATCGTCGTTAATATCGTCGTTATTATCGTCGTTAATATCGTCGTTAATATCGTCATTATCATCGTTGTTATCGTCCTTATTATCCTCATAATTATCGTCGTTAATATCGTCGTTATTATGTCATTATCTTCTTTTTATCGTCGTTAATATCGTCGTTATTATCGTCGTTAATATCGTCGTTAATATCGTCATTATCATAGTTGTTATCGTCCTTATTATCCTCATAATTATCGTCGTTAATATCGTCGTTAATATCGTCATTATCATCGTTGTTATCGTCCTTATTATCCTCATAATTATCGTCGTTAATATCGTCGTTATTTTGTCATAATCGTCGTCGTTAATGTCGTCGTTATTATCGTCATTATCTACGTTGTTATCGTCATAAATAACATCGATAATATCGTCGTTATTATTGTCATTATCTTCTTTTTATCGTCGTTATTAACGTCGTTATTAACGTCGTTAATATCGTCGTTAATATCATCATTATCATCGTTGTTCTCGTCCTTATCATCCTCATAATTATCGTCGTTAATATCGTCGTTATTTTGTCATAATCATCGTCGTTAATGTCGTCGTTATTATCGTCATTATCTACGTTGTTATCGTCATAAATATCATCGATAATATCGTCGTTATTATTGTCATTATCTTCTTTTTATCGTCGTTATTAACGTCGTTATTATCGTCGTTAATATCGTCGTTATTATCGTCGTTAATATCGTTATTATCATCGTTGTTATCGTCCTTATTATCCTCATAATTATCGTCGTTAATATCGTCGTTATTTTGTCACAATCATCGTCGTTAATGTCGTCGTTATTATCGTCATTATCATCGTTGTTATCGTCCTTATCATCCTCATAATTATCGTCGTTAATATCGTCGTTATTTTGTCATAATCATCGTCGTTAATGTCGTCGTTATTATCGTCATTATCTACGTTGTTATCGTCATAAATATTATCGTTAATATCGTCGTTATTATTGTCATTATCTTCTTTTTATTGTCTTTATTATCGTCGTTAATATCGTCGTTATTATCGTCGTTAATATCGTCATTATCATCGTTGTTATCGTCCTTATCGTCCTCATAATTATCGTCGTTATTTTGTCATAATCATCGTCGTTAATGTCGTCGTTATTATCGTCATTATCTACGTTGTTTTCGTCATAAATATCATCGATAATATCGTCGTTATTATTGTCATTATCTTCTTTTTATCGTCGTTATTAACGTCGTTATTATCGTCGTTAATATCGTCGTTAATATCGTCATTATCATCGTTGTTATCGTCCTTATCATCCTCATAATTATCGTCGTTAATATCGTCGTTATTTTGTCATAATCATCGTCGTTAATGTCGTCGTTATTATCGTCATTATCATCGTTGTTATCGTCATAAATATCATCGATAATATCGTCGTTATTATTGTCATTATATTCTTTTTATCGTCGTTATTAACGTCGTTATTATCGTCGTTAATATCGTCGTTAATATCGTCATTATCATCGTTGTTATCGTCCTTATTATCCTCATAGTTATCGTCGTTAATATCGTCGTTATTTTGTCATAAACATCGTCGTTAATGTCGTCGTTATTATCGTCATTATCATCGTTGTTATCGTCCTTATCATCCTCATAATTATCGTCGTTAATATCGTCGTTATTTTGTCATAATCATTGTCGTTAATGTCGTCGTTATTATCGTCATTATCTTCGTTGTTATCGTCCTTATTATCCTCATAATTATCGTCGTTAATATCGTCGTTATTTTGTCATAATCATCGTCGTTAATGTCGTCGTTATTATCGTCATTATCTACGTTGTTATCGTCATAAATATCATCGATAATATCGTCGTTATTATTGTCATTATCTTCTTTTTATCGTCGTTATTAACGTCGTTATTATCGTCGTTAATATCGTCGTTAATATCGTCATTATCATCGTTGTTATCGTCCTTATCATCCTCATAATTATCGTCGTTAATATCGTCGTTATTTTGTCATAATCATCGTCGTTAATGTCGTCGTTATTATCGTCATTATCTACGTTGTTATCGTCATAAATATCATCGATAATATCGTCGTTATTATTGTCATTATCTTCTTTTTATTGTCTTTATTATCGTCGTTAATATCGTCGTTATTATCGTCGTTAATATCGTCGTTAATATCGTCATTATCATCGTTGTTATCGTCCTTATCATCCTCATAATTATCGTCGTTAATATCGTCGTTATTTTGTCATAATCATCGTCGTTAATGTCGTCGATATTATCGTCATTATCTACGTTGTTATCGTCATAAATATCATCGATAATATCGTCGTTATTATTGTCATTATCTTCTTTTTATCGTCGTTTTTAACGTCGTTATTATCGTCGTTAATATCGTCGTTAATATCGTCATTATAATCGTTGTTATCGTCCTTATTATCCTCATAATTATCGTCGTTAATATCGTCGTTATTTTGTCATAAACATCGTCGTTAAAGTCGTCGTTATTATCGTCATTATCTACGTTGTTATCGACATAAATATTATCTTTAATATCGTCGTTATTATTGTCATTATCTTCTTTTTATTGTCTTTATTATCGTCGTTAATATCGTCGTTATTATCGTCGTTAATATCGTCGTTAATATCGTCATTATCATCGTTGTTATCGTCCTTATTATCCTCATAATTATCGTCGTTAATATCGTCGTTATTTTGTCATAATCATCGTCGTTAATGTCGTCGTTATTATCGTCATTATCTACGTTGTTATCGTCATAAATATCATCGATAATATCGTCGTTATTATTGTCATTATCTTCTTTTTATCGTCGTTATTAACGTCGTTATTATCGTCGTTAATATCGTCGTTATTATCGTCGTTAATATCGTTATTATCATCGTTGTTATCGTCCTTATTATCCTCATAATTATCGTCGTTAATATCGTCGTTATTTTGTCACAATCATCGTCGTTAATGTCGTCGTTAATATCGTCATTATCATCGTTGTTATCGTCCTTATCATCCTCATAATTATCGTCGTTAATATCGTCGTTATTTTGTCATAATCATCGTCGTTAATGTCGTCGTTATTATCGTCATTATCTACGTTGTTATCGTCATAAATATCATCGATAATATCGTCGTTATTATTGTCATTATCTTCTTTTTATCGTCGTTATTAACGTCGTTATTATCGTCGTTAATATCGTCGTTAATATCGTCATTATCATCGTTGTTATCGTCCTTATCATCCTCATAATTATCGTCGTTAATATCGTTGTTATTTTGTCATAATCATCGTCGTTAATGTCGTCGTTATTATCGTCATTATCTACGTTGTTATCGTCATAAATATCATCGATAATATCGTCGTTATTATTGTCATTATCTTCTTTTTATTGTCTTTATTATCGTCGTTAATATCGTCGTTATTATCGTCGTTAATATCGTCGTTAATATCGTCATTATCATCGTTGTTATCGTCCTTATCATCCTCATAATTATCGTCGTTAATATCGTCGTTATTTTGTCATAATCATCGTCGTTAATGTCGTCGATATTATCGTCATTATCTACGTTGTTATCGTCATAAATATCATCGATAATATCGTCGTTATTATTGTCATTATCTTCTTTTTATCGTCGTTTTTAACGTCGTTATTATCGTCGTTAATATCGTCGTTAATATCGTCATTATAATCGTTGTTATCGTCCTTATTATCCTCATAATTATCGTCGTTAATATCGTCGTTATTTTGTCATAAACATCGTCGTTAAAGTCGTCGTTATTATCGTCATTATCTACGTTGTTATCGTCATAAATATTAACTTTAATATCGTCGTTATTATTGTCATTATCTTCTTTTTATTGTCTTTATTATCGTCGTTAATATCGTCGTTATTATCGTCGTTAATATCGTCGTTAATATCGTCATTATCATCGTTGTTATCGTCCTTATTATCCTCATAATTATCGTCGTTAATATCGTCGTTATTTTGTCATAATCGTCGTCGTTAATGTCGTCGTTATTATCGTCATTATCTACGTTGTTATCGTCATAAATAACATCGATAATATCGTCGTTATTATTGTCATTATCTTCTTTTTATCGTCGTTATTAACGTCGTTATTATCGTCGTTAATATCGTCGTTAATATCGTCATTATCATCGTTGTTATCGTCCTTATCATCCTCATAATTATCGTCGTTAATATCGTCGTTATTTTGTCATAATCATCGTCGTTAATGTCGTCGTTATTATCGTCATTATCTACGTTGTTATCGTCATAAATATCATCGATAATATCGTCGTTATTATTGTCATTATCTTCTTTTTATCGTCGTTATTAACGTCGTTATTATCGTCGTTAATATCGTCGTTATTATCGTCGTTAATATCGTTATTATCATCGTTGTTATCGTCCTTATTATCCTCATAATTATCGTCGTTAATATCGTCGTTATTTTGTCACAATCATCGTCGTTAATGTCGTCGTTAATATCGTCATTATCATCCTTGTTATCGTCCTTATCATCCTCATAATTATCGTCGTTAATATCGTCGTTATTTTGTCATAATCATCGTCGTTAATGTCGTCGTTATTATCGTCATTATCTACGTTGTTATCGTCATAAATATCATCGATAATATCGTCGTTATTATTGTCATTATCTTCTTTTTATCGTCGTTATTAACGTCGTTATTATCGTCGTTAATATCGTCGTTAATATCGTCATTATCATCATTGTTATCGTCCTTATCATCCTCATAATTATCGTCGTTAATATCGTCGTTATTTTGTCATAATCATCGTCGTTAATGTCGTCGTTATTATCGTCATTATCTACGTTGTTATTGTCATAAATATCATCGATAATATCGTCGTTATTATTGTCATTATCTTCTTTTTATTGTCTTTATTATCGTCGTTAATATCGTCGTTATTATCGTCGTTAATATCGTCGTTATTATCGTCGTTAATATCGTCGTTAATATCGTCATTATCATCGTTGTTATCGTCCTTATTATCCTCATAATTATCGTCGTTAATATCGTCGTTATTATCGTTATTATCATCGTTGTTATCGTCGTTATTATCCGCATAATTATCGTCGTTAATATCGTCGTTATTATCGTCATTGTCATCGTTGTTATCGTCGTTATTATCCTCATAATTATCGTCGTTATTATCGTCGTTATTTCGTCATTATCATCGTTGTTATCGTCGTTATTATCGTCGTTAATATCGTCATTATCATCGTTGTTATCGTCGTTATTATCGTCGTTAATATCGTCATTATCATCGTTGTTATCGTCCTTATCATCCTCATAATTATCGTCGTTAATATCGTCGTTATTTTGTCATAATCATCGTCGTTAATGTCGTCGTTATTATCGTCATTATCATCGTTGTTATCGTCATAAATATCATCGATAATATCGTCGTTATTATTGTCATTATCTTCTTTTTATCGTCGTTATTAACGTCGTTATTATCGTCGTTAATATCGTCGTTAATATCGTCGTTAATATCGTCATTATCATCGTTGTTATCGTCCTTATTATCCTCATAATTATCGTCGTTAATATCGTCGTTATTATCGTTATTATCATCGTTGTTATCGTCGTTATTATCCGCATAATTATCGTCGTTAATATCGTCGTTATTATCGTCATTGTCATCGTTGTTATCGTCGTTATTATCCTCATAATTATCGTCGTTAATATCGTCGTTATTTTGTCATAATCATCGTCGTTAATGTCGTCGTTATTATCGTCATTATCTACGTTGTTATCGTCATAAATATCATCGATAATATCGTCGTTATTATTGTCATTATCTTCTTTTTATCGTCGTTTTTAACGTCGTTATTATCGTCGTTAATATCGTCGTTAATATCGTCATTATCATCGTTGTTATCGTCCTTATTATCCTCATAATTATCGTCGTTAATATCGTCGTTATTATCGTTATTATCATCGTTGTTATCGTCGTTATTATCCGCATAATTATCGTCGTTAATATCGTCGTTATTATCGTCATTGTCATCGTTGTTATCGTCGTTATTATCGTCGTTATTTCGTCATTATCATCGTTGTTATCGTCGTTATTATCGTCGTTAATATCGTCATTATCATCGTTGTTATCGTCCTTATTATCCTCATAATTATCGTCGTTAATATCGTCGTTATTTTGTCACAATCATCGTCGTTAATGTCGTCGTTATTATCGTCATTATCATCGTTGTTATCGTCCTTATCATCCTCATAATTATCGTCGTTAATATCGTCGTTATTTTGTCATAAACATCGTCGTTAAAGTCGTCGTTATTATCGTCATTATCTACGTTGTTATCGACATAAATATTATCTTTAATATCGTCGTTATTATTGTCATTATCTTCTTTTTATTGTCTTTATTATCGTCGTTAATATCGTCGTTATTATCGTCGTTAATATCGTCGTTAATATCGTCATTATCATCGTTGTTATCGTCCTTATTATCCTCATAATAATCGTCGTTAATATCGTCGTTATTTTGTCATAATCATCGTCGTTAATGTCGTCGTTATTATCGTCATTATCTACGTTGTTATCGTCATAAATATCATCGATAATATCGTCGTTATTATTGTCATTATCTTCTTTTTATCGTCGTTATTAACGTCGTTATTATCGTCGTTAATATCGTCGTTATTATCGTCGTTAATATCGTTATTATCATCGTTGTTATCGTCCTTATTATCCTCATAATTATCGTCGTTAATATCGTCGTTATTTTGTCACAATCATCGTCGTTAATGTCGTCGTTAATATCGTCATTATCATCGTTGTTATCGTCCTTATCATCCTCATAATTATCGTCGTTAATATCGTCGTTATTTTGTCATAATCATCGTCGTTAATGTCGTCGTTATTATCGTCATTATCTACGTTGTCATCGTCATAAATATCATCGATAATATCGTCGTTATTATTGTCATTATCTTCTTTTTATCGTCGTTATTAACGTCGTTATTATCGTCGTTAATATCGTCGTTAATATCGTCATTATCATCGTTGTTATCGTCCTTATCATCCTCATAATTATCGTCGTTAATATCGTTGTTATTTTGTCATAATCATCGTCGTTAATGTCGTCGTTATTATCGTCATTATCTACGTTGTTATCGTCATAAATATCATCGATAATATCGTCGTTATTATTGTCATTATCTTCTTTTTATTGTCTTTATTATCGTCGTTAATATCGTCGTTATTATCGTCGTTAATATCGTCGTTAATATCGTCATTATCATCGTTGTTATCGTCCTTATCATCCTCATAATTATCGTCGTTAATATCGTCGTTATTTTGTCATAATCATCGTCGTTAATGTCGTCGATATTATCGTCATTATCTACGTTGTTATCGTCATAAATATCATCGATAATATCGTCGTTATTATTGTCATTATCTTCTTTTTATCGTCGTTTTTAACGTCGTTATTATCGTCGTTAATATCGTCGTTAATATCGTCATTATAATCGTTGTTATCGTCCTTATTATCCTCATAATTATCGTCGTTAATATCGTCGTTATTTTGTCATAAACATCGTCGTTAATGTCGTCGTTATTATCGTCATTATCTACGTTGTTATCGTCATAAATATTAACTTTAATATCGTCGTTATTATTGTCATTATCTTCTTTTTATTGTCTTTATTATCGTCGTTAATATCGTCGTTATTATCGTCGTTAATATCGTCGTTAATATCGTCATTATCATCGTTGTTATCGTCCTTATTATCCTCATAATTATCGTCGTTAATATCGTCGTTATTTTGTCATAATCGTCGTCGTTAATGTCGTCGTTATTATCGTCATTATCTACGTTGTTATCGTCATAAATAACATCGATAATATCGTCGTTATTATTGTCATTATCTTCTTTTTATCGTCGTTATTAACGTCGTTATTATCGTCGTTAATATCGTCGTTAATATCGTCATTATCATCGTTGTTATCGTCCTTATCATCCTCATAATTATCGTCGTTAATATCGTCGTTATTTTGTCATAATCATCGTCGTTAATGTCGTCGTTATTATCGTCATTATCTACGTTGTTATCGTCATAAATATCATCGATAATATCGTCGTTATTATTGTCATTATCTTCTTTTTATCGTCGTTATTAACGTCGTTATTATCGTCGTTAATATCGTCGTTATTATCGTCGTTAATATCGTTATTATCATCGTTGTTATCGTCCTTATTATCCTCATAATTATCGTCGTTAATATCGTCGTTATTTTGTCACAATCATCGTCGTTAATGTCGTCGTTAATATCGTCATTATCATCCTTGTTATCGTCCTTATCATCCTCATAATTATCGTCGTTAATATCGTCGTTATTTTGTCATAATCATCGTCGTTAATGTCGTCGTTATTATCGTCATTATCTACGTTGTTATCGTCATAAATATCATCGATAATATCGTCGTTATTATTGTCATTATCTTCTTTTTATCGTCGTTATTAACGTCGTTATTATCGTCGTTAATATCGTCGTTAATATCGTCATTATCATCATTGTTATCGTCCTTATCATCCTCATAATTATCGTCGTTAATATCGTCGTTATTTTGTCATAATCATCGTCGTTAATGTCGTCGTTATTATCGTCATTATCTACGTTGTTATTGTCATAAATATCATCGATAATATCGTCGTTATTATTGTCATTATCTTCTTTTTATTGTCTTTATTATCGTCGTTAATATCGTCGTTATTATCGTCGTTAATATCGTCGTTATTATCGTCGTTAATATCGTCGTTAATATCGTCATTATCATCGTTGTTATCGTCCTTATTATCCTCATAATTATCGTCGTTAATATCGTCGTTATTATCGTTATTATCATCGTTGTTATCGTCGTTATTATCCGCATAATTATCGTCGTTAATATCGTCGTTATTATCGTCATTGTCATCGTTGTTATCGTCGTTATTATCCTCATAATTATCGTCGTTATTATCGTCGTTATTTCGTCATTATCATCGTTGTTATCGTCGTTATTATCGTCGTTAATATCGTCATTATCATCGTTGTTATCGTCGTTATTATCGTCGTTAATATCGTCATTATCATCGTTGTTATCGTCCTTATCATCCTCATAATTATCGTCGTTAATATCGTCGTTATTTTGTCATAATCATCGTCGTTAATGTCGTCGTTATTATCGTCATTATCATCGTTGTTATCGTCATAAATATCATCGATAATATCGTCGTTATTATTGTCATTATCTTCTTTTTATCGTCGTTATTAACGTCGTTATTATCGTCGTTAATATCGTCGTTAATATCGTCGTTAATATCGTCATTATCATCGTTGTTATCGTCCTTATTATCCTCATAATTATCGTCGTTAATATCGTCGTTATTATCGTTATTATCATCGTTGTTATCGTCGTTATTATCCGCATAATTATCGTCGTTAATATCGTCGTTATTATCGTCATTGTCATCGTTGTTATCGTCGTTATTATCCTCATAATTATCGTCGTTAATATCGTCGTTATTTTGTCATAATCATCGTCGTTAATGTCGTCGTTATTATCGTCATTATCTACGTTGTTATCGTCATAAATATCATCGATAATATCGTCGTTATTATTGTCATTATCTTCTTTTTATCGTCGTTTTTAACGTCGTTATTATCGTCGTTAATATCGTCGTTAATATCGTCATTATCATCGTTGTTATCGTCCTTATTATCCTCATAATTATCGTCGTTAATATCGTCGTTATTATCGTTATTATCATCGTTGTTATCGTCGTTATTATCCGCATAATTATCGTCGTTAATATCGTCGTTATTATCGTCATTGTCATCGTTGTTATCGTCGTTATTATCGTCGTTATTTCGTCATTATCATCGTTGTTATCGTCGTTATTATCGTCGTTAATATCGTCATTATCATCGTTGTTATCGTCCTTATTATCCTCATAATTATCGTCGTTAATATCGTCGTTATTTTGTCACAATCATCGTCGTTAATGTCGTCGTTATTATCGTCATTATCATCGTTGTTATCGTCCTTATCATCCTCATAATTATCGTCGTTAATATCGTCGTTATTTTGTCATAATCATCGTCGTTAATGTCGTCGTTATTATCGTCATTATCTACGTTGTTATCGTCATAAATATTATCGTTAATATCGTCGTTATTATTGTCATTATCTTCTTTTTATTGTCTTTATTATCGTCGTTAATATCGTCGTTATTATCGTCGTTAATATCGTCGTTAATATTGTCATTATCATCGTTGTTATCGTCCTTATTATCCTCATAATTATCGTCGTTAATATCGTCGTTATTTTGTCATAATCATCGTCGTTAATGTCGTCGTTATTATTGTCATTATCTTCTTTTTATCGTCGTTATTAACGTCGTTATTATCGTCGTTAATATCGTCGTTAATATCGTCATTATCATCGTTGTTATCGTCCTTATCATCCTCATAATTATCGTCGTTAATATCGTCGTGATTTTGTCATAATCATCGTCGTTAATGTCGTCGTTATTATCGTCATTATCTACGTTGTTATCGTCATAAATATCATCGATAATATCGTCGTTATTATTGTCATTATCTTCTTTTTATCGTCGTTAATATCGTCGTTATTATCGTCGTTAATATCGTCGTTAATATCGTCATTATCATAGTTGTTATCGTCCTTATTATCCTCATAATTATCGTCGTTAATATCGTCGTTATTTTGTCATAATCATCGTCGTTAATGTCGTCGTTATTATCGTCATTTTCTACGTTGTTATCGTCATAAATATTATCGTTAATATCGTCGTTATTATTGTCATTATCTTCTTTTTATTGTCTTTATTATCGTCGTTAATATCGTCGTTAATATCGTCGTTAATATCGTCGTTAATATTGTCATTATCATCGTTGTTATCGTCCTTATTATCCTCATAATTATCGTCGTTAATATCGTCGTTATTTTGTCATAATCATCGTCGTTAATGTCGTCGTTATTATCGTCATTATCTACGTTGTTATCGTCATAAATATCATCGATAATATCGTCGTTATTATTGTCATTATCTTCTTTTTATCGTCGTTTTTAACGTCGTTATTATCGTCCTTAATATCGTCGTTAATATCGTCATTATCATCGTTGTTATCGTCCTTATTATCCTCATAATTATCGACGTTAATATCGTCGTTATTTTGTCATAAACATCGTCGCTAATGTCGTCGTTATTATCGTCATTATCAACGTTGTTATCATCCTTATCATCCTCATAATTATCGTCGTTAATATCGTCGTTATTTTGTCATAATCATCGTCGTTAATGTCGTCGTTATTATCGTCATTATCTACGTTGTTATCGTCATAAATATCATCGATAATATCGTCGTTATTATTGTCATTATCTTCTTTTTATCGTCGTTATTAACGTCGTTATTATCGTCGTTAATATCGTCGTTATTATCGTCGTTAATATCGTTATTATCATCGTTGTTATCGTCCTTATTATCCTCATAATTATCGTCGTTAATATCGTCGTTATTTTGTCACAATCATCGTCGTTAATGTCGTCGTTAATATCGTCATTATCATCCTTGTTATCGTCCTTATCATCCTCATAATTATCGTCGTTAATATCGTCGTTATTTTGTCATAATCATCGTCGTTAATGTCGTCGTTATTATCGTTATTATCTACGTTGTTATCGTCATAAATACCATCGATAATATCGTCGTTATTATTGTCATTATCTTCTTTTTATCGTCGTTATTAACGTCGTTATTATCGTCGTTAATATCATCGTTAATATCGTCATTATCATCATTGTTATCGTCCTTATCATCCTCATAATTATCGTCGTTAATATCGTCGTTATTTTGTCATAATCATCGTCGTTAATGTCGTCGTTATTATCGTCATTATCTACGTTGTTATTGTCATAAATATCATCGATAATATCGTCGTTATTATTGTCATTATCTTCTTTTTATTGTCTTTATTATCGTCGTTAATATCGTCGTTATTATCGTCGTTAATATCGTCGTTATTATCGTCGTTAATATCGTCGTTAATATCGTCATTATCATCGTTGTTATCGTCCTTATTATCCTCATAATTATCGTCGTTAATATCGTCGTTATTATCGTTATTATCATCGTTGTTATCGTCGTTATTATCCGCATAATTATCGTCGTTAATATCGTCGTTATTATCGTCATTGTCATCGTTGTTATCGTCGTTATTATCCTCATAATTATCGTCGTTATTATCGTCGTTATTTCGTCATTATCATCGTTGTTATCGTCGTTATTATCGTCGTTAATATCGTCATTATCATCGTTGTTATCGTCGTTATTATCGTCGTTAATATCGTCATTATCATCGTTGTTATCGTCCTTATCATCCTCATAATTATCGTCGTTAATATCGTCGTTATTTTGTCATAATCATCGTCGTTAATGTCGTCGTTATTATCGTCATTATCATCGTTGTTATCGTCATAAATATCATCGATAATATCGTCGTTATTATTGTCATTATCTTCTTTTTATCGTCGTTATTAACGTCGTTATTATCGTCGTTAATATCGTCGTTAATATCGTCGTTAATATCGTCATTATCATCGTTGTTATCGTCCTTATTATCCTCATAATTATCGTCGTTAATATCGTCGTTATTATCGTTATTATCATCGTTGTTATCGTCGTTATTATCCGCATAATTATCGTCGTTAATATCGTCGTTATTATCGTCATTGTCATCGTTGTTATCGTCGTTATTATCCTCATAATTATCGTCGTTAATATCGTCGTTATTTTGTCATAATCATCGTCGTTAATGTCGTCGTTATTATCGTCATTATCTACGTTGTTATCGTCATAAATATCATCGATAATATCGTCGTTATTATTGTCATTATCTTCTTTTTATCGTCGTTTTTAACGTCGTTATTATCGTCGTTAATATCGTCGTTAATATCGTCATTATCATCGTTGTTATCGTCCTTATTATCCTCATAATTATCGTCGTTAATATCGTCGTTATTATCGTTATTATCATCGTTGTTATCGTCGTTATTATCCGCATAATTATCGTCGTTAATATCGTCGTTATTATCGTCATTGTCATCGTTGTTATCGTCGTTATTATCCTCATAATTATCGTCGTTAATATCGTCGTTATTTTGTCATAATCATCGTCGTTAATGTCGTCGTTATTATCGTCATTATCTACGTTGTTATCGTCATAAATATCATCGATAATATCGTCGTTATTATTGTCATTATCTTCTTTTTATCGTCGTTTTTAACGTCGTTATTATCGTCGTTAATATCGTCGTTAATATCATCATTATCATCGTTGTTATCGTCCTTATTATCCTCATAATTATCGTCGTTAATATCGTCGTTATTATCGTTATTATCATCGTTGTTATCGTCGTTATTATCCGCATAATTATCGTCGTTAATATCGTCGTTATTATCGTCATTGTCATCGTTGTTATCGTCGTTATTATCGTCGTTATTTCGTCATTATCATCGTTGTTATCGTCGTTATTATCGTCGTTAATATCGTCATTATCATCGTTGTTATCGTCCTTATTATCCTCATAATTATCGTCGTTAATATCGTCGTTATTTTGTCACAATCATCGTCGTTAATGTCGTCGTTATTATCGTCATTATCATCGTTGTTATCGTCCTTATCATCCTCATAATTATCGTCGTTAATATCGTCGTTATTTTGTCATAATCATCGTCGTTAATGTCGTCGTTATTATCGTCATTATCTACGTTGTTATCGTCATAAATATTATCGTTAATATCGTCGTTATTATTGTCATTATCTTCTTTTTATTGTCTTTATTATCGTCGTTAATATCGTCGTTATTATCGTCGTTAATATCGTCGTTAATATTGTCATTATCATCGTTGTTATCGTCCTTATTATCCTCATAATTATCGTCGTTAATATCGTCGTTATTTTGTCATAATCATCGTCGTTAATGTCGTCGTTATTATCGTCATTATCTACGTTGTTATCGTCATAAATATCATCGATATATCGTCGTTATTATTGTCATTATCTTCTTTTTATCGTCGTTATTAACGTCGTTATTATCGTCGTTATTATCGTCGTTAATATCGTCATTATCATCGTTGTTATCGTCCTTATTATCCTCATAATTATCGTCGTTAATATCGTCGTTATTTTGTCACAATCATCGTCGTTAATGTCGTCGTTATTATCGTCATTATCATCGTTGTTATCGTCCTTATCATCCTCATAATTATCGTCGTTAATATCGTCGTTATTTTGTCATAATCATCGTCGTTAATGTCGTCGTTATTATCGTCATTATCTACGTTGTTATCGTCATAAATATCATCGTTAATATCGTCGTTATTATTGTCATTATCTTCTTTTTATTGTCTTTATTATTGTCGTTAATATCGTCGTTATTATCGTCGTTAATATCGTCATTATCATCGTTGTTATCGTCCTTATCATCCTCATAATTATCGTCGTTATTTTGTCATAATCATCGTCGTTAATGTCGTCGTTATTATCGTCATTATCTACGTTGTTATCGTCATAAATATCATCGATAATATTGTCGTTATTATTGTCATTATCTTCTTTTTATCGTCGTTATTAACGTCGTTATTATCGTCGTTAATATCGTCATTATCATCGTTGTTATCGTCCTTATTATCCTCATAGTTATCGTCGTTAATATCGTCGTTATTTTGTCATAAACATCGTCGCTAATGTCGTCGTTATTATCGTCATTATCATCGTTGTTATCGTCCTTATTATCCTCATAATTATCGTCGTTAATATCGTCGTTATTTTGTCATAAACATCGTCGCTAATGTCGTCGTTATTATCGTCACTATCATCGTTGTTATCGTCCTTATCATCCTCATAATTATCGTCGTTAATATCGTCGTTATTTTGTCATAATCATCGTCGTTAATGTCGTCGTTATTATCGTCATTATCATCGTTGTTATCGTCCTTATTATCCTCATAATTATCGTCGTTAATATCGTCGTTATTTTGTCACAATCATCGTCGTTAATGTCGTCGTTATTATCGTAATTATCATCGTTGTTATCGTCCTTATCATCCTCATAATTATCGTCGTTAATATCGTCGTTATTTTGTCATAATCATCGTCGTTAATGTCGTCGTTATTATCGTCATTATCTTCGTTGTTATCGTCATAATTATCATCGTTAATATCGTCGTTATTATTGTCATTATCTTCTTTTTATCGTCGTTATTATCGTCGTTAATATCGTCGTTATTATCGTCGTTAATATCGTCGTTAATATCGTCATTATCATCGTTGTTATCGTCCTTATTATCCTCATAATTATCGTCGTTAATATCGTCGTTATTTTGTCACAATCATCGTCGTTAATGTCGTCGTTATTATCGTCATTATCATCGTTGTTATCGTCCTTATCATCCTCATAATTATCGTCGTTAATATCGTCGTTATTTTGTCATAATCATCGTCGTTAATGTCGTCGTTATTATCGTCATTATCTACGTTGTTATCGTCATAAATATTATCGTTAATATCGTCGTTATTATTGTCATTATCTTCTTTTTATTGTCTTTATTATCGTCGTTAATATCGTCGTTAATATCGTCGTTAATATCGTCGTTAATATCGTCATTATCATCGTTGTTATCGTCCTTATTATCCTCATAATTATCGTCGTTAATATCGTCGTTATTTTGTCATAATCATCGTCGTTAATGTCGTCGTTATTATCGTCATTATCTACGTTGTTGTCGTCATAAATATCATCGATAATATCGTCGTTATTATTGTCATTATCTTCTTTTTATCGTCGTTATTAACGTCGTTATTATCGTCGTTATTATCGTCGTTAATATCGTCATTATCATCGTTGTTATCGTCCTTATTATCCTCATAATTATCGTCGTTAATATCGTCGTTATTTTGTCACAATCATCGTCGTTAATGTCGTCGTTATTATCGTCATTATCATCGTTGTTATCGTCCTTATCATCCTCATAATTATCGTCGTTAATATCGTCGTTATTTTGTCATAATCATCGTCGTTAATGTCGTCGTTATTATCGTCATTATCTACGTTGTTATCGTCATAAATATCATCGATAATATCGTCGTTATTATTGTCATTATCTTCTTTTTATCGTCGTTTTTAACGTCGTTATTATCGTCGTTAATATCGTCGTTAATATCATCATTATCATCGTTGTTATCGTCCTTATTATCCTCATAATTATCGTCGTTAATATCGTCGTTATTATCGTTATTATCATCGTTGTTATCGTCGTTATTATCCGCATAATTATCGTCGTTAATATCGTCGTTATTATCGTCATTGTCATCGTTGTTATCGTCGTTATTATCGTCGTTATTTCGTCATTATCATCGTTGTTATCGTCGTTATTATCGTCGTTAATATCGTCATTATCATCGTTGTTATCGTCCTTATTATCCTCATAATTATCGTCGTTAATATCGTCGTTATTTTGTCACAATCATCGTCGTTAATGTCGTCGTTATTATCGTCATTATCATCGTTGTTATCGTCCTTATCATCCTCATAATTATCGTCGTTAATATCGTCGTTATTTTGTCATAATCATCGTCGTTAATGTCGTCGTTATTATCGTCATTATCTACGTTGTTATCGTCATAAATATTATCGTTAATATCGTCGTTATTATTGTCATTATCTTCTTTTTATTGTCTTTATTATCCTCGTTAATATCGTCGTTAATATCGTCGTTAATATCGTCGTTAATATTGTCATTATCATCGTTGTTATCGTCCTTATCATCCTCATAATTATCGTCGTTAATATCGTCGTTATTTTGTCATAATCATCGTCGTTAATGTCGTCGTTATTATCGTCATTATCTACGTTGTTATTGTCATAAATATCATCGATAATATCGTCGTTATTATTGTCATTATCTTCTTTTTATTGTCTTTATTATCGTCGTTAATATCGTCGTTATTATCGTCGTTAATATCGTCGTTATTATCGTCGTTAATATCGTCGTTAATATCGTCATTATCATCGTTGTTATCGTCCTTATTATCCTCATAATTATCGTCGTTAATATCGTCGTTATTATCGTTATTATCATCGTTGTTATCGTCGTTATTATCCGCATAATTATCGTCGTTAATATCGTCGTTATTATCGTCATTGTCATCGTTGTTAACGTCGTTATTATCCTCATAATTATCGTCGTTATTATCTTCGTTATTTCGTCATTATCATCGTTGTTATCGTCGTTATTATCGTCGTTAATATCGTCATTATCATCGTTGTTATCGTCGTTATTATCGTCGTTAATATCGTCATTATCATCGTTGTTATCGTCCTTATCATCCTCATAATTATCGTCGTTAATATCGTCGTTATTTTGTCATAATCATCGTCGTTAATGTCGTCGTTATTATCGTCATTATCATCGTTGTTATCGTCATAAATATCATCGATAATATCGTCGTTATTATTGTCATTATCTTCTTTTTATCGTCGTTATTAACGTCGTTATTATCGTCGTTAATATCGTCGTTAATATCGTCGTTAATATCGTCATTATCATCGTTGTTATCGTCCTTATTATCCTCATAATTATCGTCGTTAATATCGTCGTTATTTTGTCATAATCATCGTCGTTAATGTCGTCGTTATTATCGTCATTATCTACGTTGTTATCGTCATAAATATCATCGATAATATCGTCGTTATTATTGTCATTATCTTCTTTTTATCGTCGTTATTAACGTCGTTATTATCGTCGTTAATATCGTCGTTAATATCGTCATTATCATCGTTGTTATCGTCCTTATCATCCTCATAATTATCGTCGTTAATATCGTCGTTATTTTGTCATAATCATTGACGATAATGTCGTCGTTATTATCGTCATTATCTTCGTTGTTATCGTCATAATTATCATCGTTAATATCGTCGTTATTATTGTCATTATCTTCTTTTTATCGTCGTTATTATCGTCGTTAATATCGTCGTTATTATCGTCGTTAATATCGTCGTTAATATCGTCATTATCATCGTTGTTATCGTCCTTATTATCCTCATAATTATCGTCCTTAATATCGTCGTTATTTTGTCACAATCATCGTCGTTAATGTCGTCGTTATTATCGTCATTATCATCGTTGTTATCGTCCTTATCATCCTCATAATTATCGTCGTTAATATCGTCGTTATTTTGTCATAATCATCGTCGTTAATGTCGTCGTTATTATCGTCATTATCTACGTTGTTATCGTCATAAATATTATCGTTAATATCGTCGTTATTATTGTCATTATCTTCTTTTTATTGTCTTTATTATCGTCGTTAATATCGTCGTTAATATCGTCGTTAATATCGTCGTTAATATCGTCATTATCATCGTTGTTATCGTCCTTATTATCCTCATAATTATCGTCGTTAATATCGTCGTTATTTTGTCATAATCATCGTCGTTAATGTCGTCGTTATTATCGTCATTATCTACGTTGTTATCGTCATAAATATCATCGATAATATCGTCGTTATTATTGTCATTATCTTCTTTTTACCGTCGTTATTAACGTCGTTATTATCGTCGTTATTATCGTCGTTAATATCGTCATTATCATCGTTGTTATCGTCCTTATCATCCTCATAATTATCGTAGTTAATATCGTCGTTATTTTGTAATAATCATCGTCGTTAATGTCGTCGTTATTATCGTCATTATCTACGTTGTTATCGTCATAAATATCATCGATAATATCGTCGTTATTATTGTCATTATCTTCTTTTTATCGTCGTTATTAACGTCGTTATTATCGTCGTTAATATCGTCGTTAATATCGTCATTATCATCGTTGTTATCGTCCTTATTATCCTCATAATTATCGTAGTTAATATCGTCGTTATTTTGTCACAATCATCGTCGTTAATGTCGTCGTTATTATCGTCATTATCATCGTTGTTATCGTCCTTATCATCCTCATAATTATCGTCGTTAATATCGTCGTTATTTTGTCATAATCATCGTCATTAATGTCGTCGTTATTATCGTCATTATCTACGTTGTTATCGTCATAAATATTATCTTTAATATCGTCGTTATTATTGTCATTATCTTCTTTTTATTGTCTTTATTATCGTCGTTAATATCGTCGTTATTATCGTCGTTAATATCGTCGTTAATATCGTCATTATCATCGTTGTTATCGTCCTTATTATCCTCATAATTATCGTCGTTAATATCGTCGTTATTTTGTCATAATCGTCGTCGTTAATGTCGTCGTTATTATCGTCATTATCTACGTTGTTATCGTCATAAATAACATCGATAATATCGTCGTTATTATTGTCATTATCTTCTTTTTATCGTCGTTATTAACGTCGTTATTATCGTCGTTAATATCGTCGTTAATATCGTCATTATCATCGTTGTTATCGTCCTTATCATCCTCATAATTATCGTCGTTAATATCGTCGTGATTTTGTCATAATCATCGTCGTTAATGTCGTCGTTATTATCGTCATTATCTACGTTGTTATCGTCATAAATATCATCGATAATATCGTCGTTATTATTGTCATTATCTTCTTTTTATTGTCTTTATTATCGTCGTTAATATCGTCGTTATTATCATCGTTAATATCGTCGTTAATATCGTCATTATCATCGTTGTTATCGTCCTTATCATCCTCATAATTATCGTCGTTAATATCGTCGTTATTTTGTCATAATCATCGTCGTTAATGTCGTCGTTATTATCGTCATTATCTACGTTGTTATCGTCATAAATATCATCGATAATATCGTCGTTATTATTGTCATTATCTTCTTTTTATCGTCGTTTTTAACGTCGTTATTATCGTCGTTAATATCGTCGTTAATATCGTCATTATAATCGTTGTTATCGTCCTTATTATCCTCATAATTATCGTCGTTAATATCGTCGTTATTTTGTCATAAACATCGTCGTTAATGTCGTCGTTATTATCGTCATTATCATCGTTGTTATCATCCTTATCATCCTCATAATTATCGTCGTTAATATCGTCGTTATTTTGTCATAATCATCGACGATAATGTCGTCGTTATTATCGTCATTATCTTCGTTGTTATCGTCATAATTATCATCGTTAATATCGTCGTTATTATTGTCATTATCTTCTTTTTATCGACGTTATTATCGTCGTTAATATCGTCGTTATTATCGTCGTTAATATCGTCATTATCATCGTTGTTATCGTCCTTATTATCCTCATAATTATCGTCGTTAATATCGTCGTTATTTTGTCACAATCATCGTCGTTAATGTCGTCGTTATTATCGTCATTATCATCGTTGTTATCGTCCTTATCATCCTCATAATTATCGTCGTTAATATCGTCGTTATTTTGTCATAAACATCGTCGTTAATGTCGTCGTTATTATCGTCATTATCTACGTTGTTATCGTCATAAATATTATCGTTAATATCGTCGTTATTATTGTCATTATCTTCTTTTTATTGTCTTTATTATCGTCGTTAATATCGTCGTTATTATTGTCGTTAATATCGTCATTATCATCGTTGTTATCGTCCTTATCATCCTCATAATTATCGTCGTTAATATCGTCGTTATTTTGTCATAATCATCGTCGTTTATGTCGTCGTTATTATCGTCATTATCTACGTTGTTATCGTCATAAATATTATCGTTAATATCGTCGTTATTATTGTCATTATCTTCTTTTTATTGTCTTTATTATCGTCGTTAATATCGTCGTTATTATCGTCGTTTATATCGTCGTTAATATCGTCATTATCATCGTTGTTATCGTCCTTATTATCCTCATAATTATCGTCGTTAATATCGTCGTTATTTTGTCACAATCATCGTCGTTAATGTCGTCGTTATTATCGTCATTATCATCGTTGTTATCGTCCTTATCATCCTCATAATTATCGTCGTTAATATCGTCGTTATTTTGTCATAATCATCGTCGTTAATGTCGTCGTTATTATCGTCATTATCTACGTTGTTATCGTCATAAATATTATCGTTAATATCGTCGTTATTATTGTCATTATCTTCTTTTTATTGTCTTTATTATCGTCGTTAATATCGTCGTTATTATTGTCGTTAATATCGTCATTATCATCGTTGTTATCGTCCTTATCATCCTCATAATTATCGTCGTTAATATCGTCGTTATTTTGTCATAATCATCGTCGTTAATGTCGTCGTTATTATCGTCATTATCTACGTTGTTATCGTCATAAATATCATCGATAATATCGTCGTTATTATTGTCATTATCTTCTTTTTATCGTCGTTATTAACGTCGTTATTATCGTCGTTAATATCGTCGTTAATATCGTCATTATCATCGTTGTTATCGTCCTTATCATCCTCATAATTATCGTCGTTAATATCGTCGTTATTTTGTCATAATCATCGTCGTTAATGTCGTCGTTATTATCGTCATTATCATCGTTGTTATCGTCCTTATCATCCTCATAATTATCGTCGTTAATATCGTCGTTATTTTGTCATAATCATCGTCGTTAATGTCGTCGTTATTATCGTCATTATCTACGTTGTTATCGTCATAAATATCATCGATAATATCGTCGTTATTATTGTCATTATCTTCTTTTTATTGTCTTTATTATCGTCGTTAATATCGTCGTTATTATCATCGTTAATATCGTCGTTAATATCGTCATTATCATCGTTGTTATCGTCCTTATCATCCTCATAATTATCGTCGTTAATATCGTCGTTATTTTGTCATAATCATCGTCGTTAATGTCGTCGTTATTATCGTCATTATCTACGTTGTTATCGTCATAAATATCATCGATAATATCGTCGTTATTATTGTCATTATCTTCTTTTTATCGTCGTTTTTAACGTCGTTATTATCGTCGTTAATATCGTCGTTAATATCGTCATTATAATCGTTGTTATCGTCCTTATTATCCTCATAATTATCGTCGTTAATATCGTCGTTATTTTGTCATAAACATCGTCGTTAATGTCGTCGTTATTATCGTCATTATCATCGTTGTTATCATCCTTATCATCCTCATAATTATCGTCGTTAATATCGTCGTTATTTTGTCATAATCATCGACGATAATGTCGTCGTTATTATCGTCATTATCTTCGTTGTTATCGTCATAATTATCATCGTTAATATCGTCGTTATTATTGTCATTATCTTCTTTTTATCGACGTTATTATCGTCGTTAATATCGTCGTTATTATCGTCGTTAATATCGTCATTATCATCGTTGTTATCGTCCTTATTATCCTCATAATTATCGTCGTTAATATCGTCGTTATTTTGTCACAATCATCGTCGTTAATGTCGTCGTTATTATCGTCATTATCATCGTTGTTATCGTCCTTATCATCCTCATAATTATCGTCGTTAATATCGTCGTTATTTTGTCATAAACATCGTCGTTAATGTCGTCGTTATTATCGTCATTATCTACGTTGTTATCGTCATAAATATTATCGTTAATATCGTCGTTATTATTGTCATTATCTTCTTTTTATTGTCTTTATTATCGTCGTTAATATCGTCGTTATTATTGTCGTTAATATCGTCATTATCATCGTTGTTATCGTCCTTATCATCCTCATAATTATCGTCGTTAATATCGTCGTTATTTTGTCATAATCATCGTCGTTTATGTCGTCGTTATTATCGTCATTATCTACGTTGTTATCGTCATAAATATTATCGTTAATATCGTCGTTATTATTGTCATTATCTTCTTTTTATTGTCTTTATTATCGTCGTTAATATCGTCGTTATTATCGTCGTTTATATCGTCGTTAATATCGTCATTATCATCGTTGTTATCGTCCTTATTATCCTCATAATTATCGTCGTTAATATCGTCGTTATTTTGTCACAATCATCGTCGTTAATGTCGTCGTTATTATCGTCATTATCATCGTTGTTATCGTCCTTATCATCCTCATAATTATCGTCGTTAATATCGTCGTTATTTTGTCATAATCATCGTCGTTAATGTCGTCGTTATTATCGTCATTATCTACGTTGTTATCGTCATAAATATTATCGTTAATATCGTCGTTATTATTGTCATTATCTTCTTTTTATTGTCTTTATTATCGTCGTTAATATCGTCGTTATTATTGTCGTTAATATCGTCATTATCATCGTTGTTATCGTCCTTATCATCCTCATAATTATCGTCGTTAATATCGTCGTTATTTTGTCATAATCATCGTCGTTAATGTCGTCGTTATTATCGTCATTATCTACGTTGTTATCGTCATAAATATCATCGATAATATCGTCGTTATTATTGTCATTATCTTCTTTTTATCGTCGTTATTAACGTCGTTATTATCGTCGTTAATATCGTCGTTAATATCGTCATTATCATCGTTGTTATCGTCCTTATCATCCTCATAATTATCGTCGTTAATATCGTCGTTATTTTGTCATAATCATCGTCGTTAATGTCGTCGTTATTATCGTCATTATCATCGTTGTTATCGTCCTTATCATCCTCATAATTATCGTCGTTAATATCGTCGTTATTTTGTCATAATCATCGTCGTTAATGTCGTCGTTATTATCGTCATTATCTACGTTGTTATCGTCATAAATATTATCGTTAATATCGTCGTTATTATTGTCATTATCTTCTTTTTATTGTCTTTATTATCGTCGTTAATATCGTCGTTATTATCGTCGTTAATATCGTCGTTAATATCGTCATTATCATCGTTGTTATCGTCCTTATTATCCTCATAATTATCGTCGTTAATATCGTCGTTATTTTGTCATAATCATCGTCGTTAATGTCGTCGTTATTATCGTCATTATCTACGTTGTTATCGTCATAAATATTATCTTTAATATCGTCGTTATTATTGTCATTATCTTCTTTTTATTGTCTTTATTTTCGTCGTTAATATCGTCGTTATTATCGTCGTTAATATCGTCGTTAATATCGTCATTATCATCGTTGTGATCGTCCTTATTATCCTCATAATTATCGTCGTTAATATCATCGTTATTTTGTCATAATCGTCGTCGTTAATGTCGTCGTTATTATCGTCATTATCTACGTTGTTATCGTCATAAATAACATCGATAATATCGTCGTTATTATTGTCATTATCTTCTTTTTATCGTCGTTATTAACGTCGTTATTATCGTCGTTAATATCGTCGTTAATATCGTCATTATCATCGTTGTTATCGTCCTTATCATCCTCATAATTATCGTCGTTAATATCGTCGTTATTTTGTCATAATCATCGTCGTTAATGTCGTCGTTATTATCGTCATTATCTACGTTGTTATCGTCATAAATATCATCGATAATATCGTCGTTATTATTGTCATTATCTTCTTTTTATCGTCGTTATTAACGTCGTTATTATCGTCGTTAATATCGTCGTTATTATCGTCGTTAATATCGTTATTATCATCGTTGTTATCGTCCTTATTATCCTCATAATTATCGTCGTTAATATCGTCGTTATTTTGTCACAATCATCGTCGTTAATGTCGTCGTTAATATCGTCATTATCATCGTTGTTATCGTCCTTATCATCCTCATAATTATCGTCGTTAATATCGTCGTTATTTTGTCATAATCATCGTCGTTAATGTCGTCGTTATTATCGTCATTATCTACGTTGTTATCGTCATAAATATCATCGTTAATATCGTCGTTATTATTGTCATTATCTTCTTTTTATCGTCGTTATTAACGTCGTTATTATCGTCGTTAATATCGTCGTTAATATCGTCATTATCATCGTTGTTATCGTCCTTATCATCCTCATAATTATCGTCGTTAATATCGTCGTGATTTTGTCATAATCATCGTCGTTAATGTCGTCGTTATTATCGTCATTATCTACGTTGTTATCGTCGTTATTATTGTCATTATCTTCTTTTTATTGTCTTTATTATCGTCGTTAATATCGTCGTTATTATCGTCGTTAATATCGTCGTTAATATCGTCATTATCATCGTTGTTATCGTCCTTATCATCCTCATAATTATCGTCGTTAATATCGTCGTTATTTTGTCATAATCATCGTCGTTAATGTCGTCGTTATTATCGTCATTATCTACGTTGTTATCGTCATAAATATCATCGATAATATCGTCGTTATTATTGTCATTATCTTCTTTTTATCGTCGTTTGTAACGTCGTTATTATCGTCGTTAATATCGTCGTTAATATCGTCATTATAATCGTTGTTATCGTCCTTATTATCCTCATAATTATCGTCGTTAATATCGTCGTTATTTTGTCATAAACATCGTCGTTAATGTCGTCGTTATTATCGTCATTATCATCGTTGTTATCATCCTTATCATCCTCATAATTATCGTCGTTAATATCGTCGTTATTTTGTCATAATCATCGACGATAATGTCGTCGTTATTATCGTCATTATCTTCGTTGTTATCGTCATAATTATCATCGTTAATATCGTCGTTATTATTGTCATTATCTTCTTTTTATCGACGTTATTATCGTCGTTAATATCGTCGTTATTATCGTCGTTAATATCGTCATTATCATCGTTGTTATCGTCCTTATTATCCTCATAATTATCGTCGTTAATATCGTCGTTATTTTGTCACAATCATCGTCGTTAATGTCGTCGTTATTATCGTCATTATCATCGTTGTTATCGTCCTTATCATCCTCATAATTATCGTCGTTAATATCGTCGTTATTTTGTCATAATCATCGTCGTTAATGTCGTCGTTATTATCGTCATTATCTACGTTGTTATCGTCATAAATATTATCGTTAATATCGTCGTTATTATTATCATTATCTTCTTTTTATTGTCTTTATTATCGTCGTTAATATCGTCGTTATTATCGTCGTTAATATCGTCATTATCATCGTTGTTATCGTCCTTATCATCCTCATAATTATCGTCGTTATTTTGTCATAATCATCGTCGTTAATGTCGTCGTTATTATCGTCATTATCTACGTTGTTATCGTCATAAATATCATCGATAATATCGTCGTTATTATTGTCATTATCTTCTTTTTATCGTCGTTATTAACGTCGTTATTATCGTCGTTAATATCGTCGTTAATATCGTCATTATCATCGTTGTTATCGTCCTTATCATCCTCATAATTATCGTCGTTAATATCGTCGTTATTTTGTCATAATCATCGTCGTTAATGTCGTCGTTATTATCGTCATTATCATCGTTGTTATCGTCATAAATATCATCGATAATATCGTCGTTATTATTGTCATTATCTTCTTTTTATCGTCGTTATTAACGTCGTTATTATCGTCGTTAATATCGTCGTTAATATCGTCATTATCATCGTTGTTATCGTCCTTATTATCCTCATAGTTATCGTCGTTAATATCGTCGTTATTTTGTCATAAACATCGTCGCTAATGTCGTCGTTATTATCGTCATTATCATCGTTGTTATCGTCCTTATCATTCTCATAATTATCGTCGTTAATATCGTCGTTATTTTGTCATAATCATTGTCGTTAATGTCGTCGTTATTATCGTCATTATCTTCGTTGTTATCGTCCTTATTATTCTCATAATTATCGTCGTTAATATCGTCGTTATTTTGTCATAAACATCGTCGCTAATGTCGTCGTTATTATCGTCATTATCATCGTTGTTATCGTCCTTATCATCCTCATAATTATCGTCGTTAATATCGTCGTTATTTTGTCATAATCATCGTCGTTAATGTCGTCGTTATTATCGTCATTATCATCGTTGTTATCGTCCTTATTATCCTCATAATTATCGTCGTTAATATCGTCGTTATTTTGTCGCAATCATCGTCGTTAATGACGTCGTTATTATCGTCATTATCATCGTTGTTATCGTCCTTATCATCCTCATAATTATCGTCGTTAATATCGTCGTTATTTTGTCATAATCATTGACGATAATGTCGTCGTTATTATCGTCATTATCTTCGTTGTTATCGTCATAATTATCATCGTTAATATCGTCGTTATTATTGTCATTATCTTCTTTTTATCGTCGTTATTATCGTCGTTAATATCGTCGTTATTATCGTCGTTATTATCGTCGTTAATATCGTCATTATCATCGATGTTATCGTCCTTATCATCCTCATAATTATCGTCGTTATTTTGTCATAATCATCGTCGTTAATGTCGTCGTTATTATCGTCATTATCTACGTTGTTATCGTCATAAATATCATCGATAATATCGTCGTTATTATTGTCATTATCTTCTTTTTATCGTCGTTTTTAACGTCGTTATTATCGTCGTTAATATCGTCATTATCATCGTTGTTATCGTCCTTATTATCCTCATAATTATCGTCGTTAATATCGTCGTTATTATCGTTATTATCATCGTTGTTATCGTCGTTATTATCCGCATAATTATCGTCGTTAATATCGTCGTTATTATCGTCATTGTCATCGTTGTTATCGTCGTTATTATCCTCATAATTATCGTCGTTATTATCGTCGTTATTTCGTCATTATCATCGTTGTTATCGTCGTTATTATCGTCGTTAATATCGTCATTATCATCGTTGTTATCGTCCTTATTATCCTCATAATTATCGTCGTTAATATCGTCGTTATTTTGTCACAATCATCGTCGTTAATGTCGTCGTTATTATCGTCATTATCATCGTTGTTATCGTCCTTATCATCCTCATAATTATCGTCGTTAATATCGTCGTTATTTTGTCATAATCATCGTCGTTAATGTCGTCGTTATTATCGTCATTATCTACGTTGTTATCGTCATAAATATCATCGATAATATCGTCGTTATTATTGTCATTATCTTCTTTTTATCGTCGTTATTAACGTCGTTATTATCGTCGTTAATATCGTCGTTAATATCGTCATTATCATCGTTGTTATCGTCGTTATTATCCGCATAATTATCGTCGTTAATATCGTCGTTATTATCGTCATTGTCATCGTTGTTATCGTCGTTATTATCCTCATAATTATCGTCGTTATTATCGTCGTTATTTCGTCATTATCATCGTTGTTATCGTCGTTATTATCGTCGTTAATATCGTCATTATCATCGTTGTTATCGTCCTTATTATCCTCATAATTATCGTCGTTAATATCGTCGTTATTTTGTCACAATCATCGTCGTTAATGTCGTCGTTATTATCGTCATTATCATCGTTGTTATCGTCCTTATCATCCTCATAATTATCATCGTTAATATCGTCGTTATTTTGTCATAATCATCGTCGTTAATGTCGTCGTTATTATCCTCATTATCTACGTTGTTATCGTCATAAATATTATCGTTAATATCGTCGTTATTATTGTCATTATCTTCTTTTTATTGTCTTTATTATCGTCGTTAATATCGTCGTTAATATCGTCATTATCATCGTTGTTATCGTCCTTATTATCCTCATAATTATCGTCGTTAATATCGTCGTTATTTTGTCATAATCATCGTCGTTAATGTCGTCGTTATTATCGTCATTATCTACGTTGTTATCGTCATAAATATCATCGATAATATCGTCGTTATTATTGTCATTATCTTCTTTTTATCGTCGTTATTAACGTCGTTATTATCGTCGTTATTATCGTCGTTAATATCGTCATTATCATCGTTGTTATCGTCCTTATTATCCTCATAATTATCGTCGTTAATATCGTCGTTATTTTGTCACAATCATCGTCGTTAATGTCGTCGTTATTATCGTCATTATCATCGTTGTTATCGTCCTTATCATCCTCATAATTATCGTCGTTAATATCGTCGTTATTTTGTCATAATCATCGTCGTTAATGTCGTCGTTATTATCGTCATTATCTACGTTGTTATCGTCATAAATATTATCGTTAATATCGTCGTTATTATTGTCATTATCTTCTTTTTATTGTCTTTATTATCGTCGTTAATATCGTCGTTAATATCGTCGTTAATATCGTCGTTAATATCGTCATTATCATCGTTGTTATCGTCCTTATTATCCTCATAATTATCGTCGTTAATATCGTCGTTATTTTGTCATAATCATCGTCGTTAATGTCGTCGTTATTATCGTCATTATCTACGTTGTTATCGTCATAAATATCATCGATAATATCGTCGTTATTATTGTCATTATCTTCTTTTTATCGTCGTTTTTAACGTCGTTATTATCGTCGTTAATATCGTCGTTAATATCGTCATTATCATCGTTGTTATCGTCCTTATTATCCTCAATATTATCGACGTTAATATCGTCGTTATTTTGTCATAAACATCGTCGCTAATGTCGTCGTTATTATCGTCATTATCATCGTTGTTATCGTCCTTATCATCCTCATAATTATCGTCGTTAATATCGTCGTTATTTTGTCATAATCATCGTCGTTAATGTCGTCGTTATTATCGTCATTATCTACGTTGTTATCGTCATAAATATCATCGATAATATCGTCGTTATTATTGTCATTATCTTCTTTTTATCGTCGTTATTAACGTCGTTATTATCGTCGTTAATATCGTCGTTATTATCGTCGTTAATATCGTTATTATCATCGTTGTTATCGTCCTTATTATCCTCATAATTATCGTCGTTAATATCGTCGTTATTTTGTCACAATCATCGTCGTTAATGTCGTCGTTAATATCGTCATTATCATCCTTGTTATCGTCCTTATCATCCTCATAATTATCGTCGTTAATATCGTCGTTATTTTGTCATAATCATCGTCGTTAATGTCGTCGTTATTATCGTCATTATCTACGTTGTTATCGTCATAAATATCATCGATAATATCGTCGTTATTATTGTCATTATCTTCTTTTTATCGTCGTTATTAACGTCGTTATTATCGTCGTTAATATCGTCGTTAATATCGTCATTATCATCATTGTTATCGTCCTTATCATCCTCATAATTATCGTCGTTAATATCGTCGTTATTTTGTCATAATCATCGTCGTTAATGTCGTCGTTATTATCGTCATTATCTACGTTGTTATTGTCATAAATATCATCGATAATATCGTCGTTATTATTGTCATTATCTTCTTTTTATTGTCTTTATTATCGTCGTTAATATCGTCGTTATTATCGTCGTTAATATCGTCGTTATTATCGTCGTTAATAACGGCGTTAATATCGTCATTATCATCGTTGTTATCGTCCTTATTATCCTCATAATTATCGTCGTTAATATCGTCGTTATTATCGTTATTATCATCGTTGTTATCGTCGTTATTATCCGCATAATTATCGTCGTTAATATCGTCGTTATTATCGTCATTGTCATCGTTGTTATCGTCGTTATTATCCTCATAATTATCGTCGTTATTATCGTCGTTATTTCGTCATTATCCTCATAATTATCGTCGTTATTATCGTCGTTAATATCGTCATTATCATCGTTGTTATCGTCGTTATTATCGTCGTTAATATCGTCATTATCATCGTTGTTATCGTCCTTATCATCCTCATAAGTATCGTCGTTAATATCGTCGTTTTTTTGTCATAATCATCGTCGTTAATGTCGTCGTTATTATCTTCATTATCATCGTTGTTATCGTCATAAATATCATCGATAATATCGTCGTTATTATTGTCATTATCTTCTTTTTATCGTCGTTATTAACGTCGTTATTATCGTCGTTAATATCGTCGTTAATATCGTCGTTAATATCGTCATTATCATCGTTGTTATCGTCCTTATTATCCTCATAATTATCGTCGTTAATATCGTCGTTATTTTGTCATAATCATCGTCGTTAATGTCGTCGTTATTATCGTCATTATCTACGTTGTTATCGTCATAAATATCATCGATAATATCGTCGTTATTATTGTCATTATCTTCTTTTTATCGTCGTTATTATCGTCGTTAATATCGTCGTTATTATCGTCGTTAATATCGTCGTTAATATCGTCATTATCATCGTTGTTATCGTCCTTATTATCCTCATAATTATCGTCCTTAATATCGTCGTTATTTTGTCACAATCATCGTCGTTAATGTCGTCGTTATTATCGTCATTATCATCGTTGTTATCGTCCTTATCATCCTCATAATTATCGTCGTTAATATCGTCGTTATTTTGTCATAATCATCGTCGTTAATGTCGTCGTTATTATCGTCATTATCTACGTTGTTATCGTCATAAATATTATCGTTAATATCGTCGTTATTATTGTCATTATCTTCTTTTTATTGTCTTTATTATCGTCGTTAATATCGTCGTTAATATCGTCGTTAATATCGTCGTTAATATCGTCATTATCATCGTTGTTATCGTCCTTATTATCCTCATAATTATCGTCGTTAATATCGTCGTTATTTTGTCATAATCATCGTCGTTAATGTCGTCGTTATTATCGTCATTATCTACGTTGTTATCGTCATAAATATCATCGATAATATCGTCGTTATTATTGTCATTATCTTCTTTTTATCGTCGTTATTAACGTCGTTATTATCGTCGTTATTATCGTCGTTAATATCGTTATTATCATCGTTGTTATCGTCCTTATTATCCTCATAATTATCGTCGTTATTTTGTCACAATCATCGTCGTTAATGTCGTCGTTAATATCGTCATTATCATCCTTGTTATCGTCCTTATCATCCTCATAATTATCGTCGTTAATATCGTCGTTATTTTGTCATAATCATCGTCGTTAATGTCGTCGTTATTATCGTCATTATCTACGTTGTTATCGTCATAAATATCATCGATAATATCGTCGTTATTATTGTCATTATCTTCTTTTTATCGTCGTTATTAACGTCGTTATTATCGTCGTTAATTTCGTCGTTAATATCGTCATTATCATCATTGTTATCGTCCTTATCATCCTCATAATTATCGTCGTTAATATCGTCGTTATTTTGTCATAATCATCGTCGTTAATGTCGTCGTTATTATCGTCATTATCTACGTTGTTATCGTCATAAATATCATCGATAATATCGTCGTTATTATTGTCATTATCTTCTTTTTATCGTCGTTATTAACGTCGTTATTATCGTCGTTATTATCGTCGTTAATATCGTTATTATCATCGTTGTTATCGTCCTTATTATCCTCATAATTATCGTCGTTAATATCGTCGTTATTTTGTCACAATCATCGTCGTTAATGTCGTCGTTAATATCGTCATTATCATCCTTGTTATCGTCCTTATCATCCTCATAATTATCGTCGTTAATATCGTCGTTATTTTGTCATAATCATCGTCGTTAATGTCGTCGTTATTATCGTCATTATCTACGTTGTTATCGTCATAAATTTCATCGATAATATCGTCGTTATTATTGTCATTATCTTCTTTTTATCGTCGTTATTAACGTCGTTATTATCGTCGTTAATTTCGTCGTTAATATCGTCATTATCATCATTGTTATCGTCCTTATCATCCTCATAATTATCGTCGTTAATATCGTCGTTATTTTGTCATAATCATCGTCGTTAATGTCGTCGTTATTATCGTCATTATCTACGTTGTTATTGTCATAAATATCATCGATAATATCGTCGTTATTATTGTCATTATCTTCTTTTTATTGTCTTTATTATCGTCGTAAATATCGTCGTTGTTATCGTCGTTAATATCGTCGTTAATATCGTCATTATCATCGTTGTTATCGTCCTTATTATCCTCATAATTATCGTCGTTAATATCGTCGTTATTATCGTTATTATCATCGTTGTTATCGTCGTTATTATCCGCATAATTATCGTCGTTAATATCGTCGTTATTATCGTCATTGTCATCGTTGTTATCGTCGTTATTATCCTCATAATTATCGTCGTTATTATCGTCGTTATTTCGTCATTATCATCGTTGTTATCGTCGTTATTATCGTCGTTAATATCGTCATTATCATCGTTGTTATCGTCGTTATTATCGTCGTTAATATCGTCATTATCATCGTTGTTATCGTCCTTATCATCCTCATAATTATCGTCGTTAATATCGTCGTTATTTTGTCATAATCATCGTCGTTAATGTCGTCGTTATTATCGTCATTATCATCGTTGTTATCGTCATAAATATCATCGATAATATCGTCGTTATTATTGTCATTATCTTCTTTTTATCGTCGTTATTAACGTCGTTATATTCGTCGTTAATATCGTCGTTAATATCGTCGTTAATATCGTCATTATCATCGTTGTTATCGTCCTTATTATCCTCATAATTATCGTCGTTAATATCGTCGTTATTTTGTCATAATCATCGTCGTTAATGTCGTCGTTATTATCGTCATTATCTACGTTGTTATCGTCATAAATATCATCGATAATATCGTCGTTATTATTGTCATTATCTTCTTTTTATCGTCGTTATTAACGTCGTTATTATCGTCGTTAATATCGTCGTTAATATCGTCATTATCATCGTTGTTATCGTCCTTATCATCCTCATAATTATCGTCGTTAATATCGTCGTTATTTTGTCACAATCATCGTCGTTAATGTCGTCGTTATTATCGTTATTATCATCGTTGTTATCGTCCTTATCATCCTCATAATTATCGTCGTTAATATCGTCGTTATTTTGTCATAATCATTGACGATAATGTCGTCGTTATTATCGTCATTATCTTCGTTGTTATCGTCATAATTATCATCGTTAATATCGTCGTTATTATTGTCATTATCTTCTTTTTATCGTCGTTATTATCGTCGTTATTATCGTCGTTAATATCGTCGTTAATATCGTCATTATCATCGTTGTTATCGTCCTTATTATCCTCATAATTATCGTCGTTAATATCGTCGTTATTTAGTCACAATCATCGTCGTTAATGTCGTCGTTATTATCGTCATTATCATCGTTGTTATCGTCCTTATCATCCTCATAATTATCGTCGTTAATATCGTCGTTATTTTGTCATAATCATCGTCGTTAATGTCGTCGTTATTATCGTCATTATCTACGTTGTTATCGTCATAAATATTATCGTTAATATCGTCGTTATTATTGTCATTATCTTCTTTTTATTGTCTTTATTATCGTCGTTAATATCGTCGTTATTATCGTCATTATCATCGTTGTTATCGTCCTTATCATCCTCATAATTATCGTCGTTAATATCGTCGTTATTTTGTCATAATCATTGACGATAATGTCGTCGTTATTATCGTCATTATCTTCGTTGTTATCGTCATAATTATCATCGTTAATATCGTCGTTATTATTGTCATTATCTTCTTTTTATCGTCGTTATTATCGTCGTTATTATCGTCGTTAATATCGTCGTTAATATCGTCATTATCATCGTTGTTATCGTCCTTATTATCCTCATAATTATCGTCGTTAATATCGTCGTTATTTAGTCACAATCATCGTCGTTAATGTCGTCGTTATTATCGTCATTATCATCGTTGTTATCGTCCTTATCATCCTCATAATTATCGTCGTTAATATCGTCGTTATTTTGTCATAATCATCGTCGTTAATGTCGTCGTTATTATCGTCATTATCTACGTTGTTATCGTCATAAATATCATCGATAATATCGTCGTTATTATTGTCATTATCTTCTTTTTATTGTCTTTATTATCGTCGTTAATATCGTCGTTAATATCGTCATTATCATCGTTGTTATCGTCCTTATTATCCTCATAATTATCGTCGTTAATATCGTCGTTATTTTGTCATAATCATCGTCGTTAATGTCGTCGTTATTATCGTCATTATCTACGTTGTTATCGTCATAAATATCATCGATAATATCGTCGTTATTATTGTCATTATCTTCTTTTTATCGTCGTTATTATCGTCGTTAATATCGTCGTTATTATCGTCGTTAATATCGTCGTTAATATCGTCATTATCATCGTTGTTATCGTCCTTATTATCCTCATAATTATCGTCCTTAATATCGTCGTTATTTTGTCACAATCATCGTCGTTAATGTCGTCGTTATTATCGTCATTATCATCGTTGTTATCGTCCTTATCATCCTCATAATTATCGTCGTTAATATCGTCGTTATTTTGTCATAATCATCGTCGTTAATGTCGTCGTTATTATCGTCATTATCTACGTTGTTATCGTCATAAATATTATCGTTAATATCGTCGTTATTATTGTCATTATCTTCTTTTTATTGTCTTTATTATCGTCGTTAATATCGTCGTTAATATCGTCGTTAATATCGTCGTTAATATCGTCATTATCATCGTTGTTATCGTCCTTATTATCCTCATAATTATCGTCGTTAATATCGTCGTTATTTTGTCATAATCATCGTCGTTAATGTCGTCGTTATTATCGTCATTATCTACGTTGTTATCGTCATAAATATCATCGATAATATCGTCGTTATTATTGTCATTATCTTCTTTTTATCGTCGTTATTAACGTCGTTATTATCGTCGTTATTATCGTCGTTAATATCGTTATTATCATCGTTGTTATCGTCCTTATTATCCTCATAATTATCGTCGTTATTTTGTCACAATCATCGTCGTTAATGTCGTCGTTAATATCGTCATTATCATCCTTGTTATCGTCCTTATCATCCTCATAATTATCGTCGTTAATATCGTCGTTATTTTGTCATAATCATCGTCGTTAATGTCGTCGTTATTATCGTCATTATCTACGTTGTTATCGTCATAAATATCATCGATAATATCGTCGTTATTATTGTCATTATCTTCTTTTTATCGTCGTTATTAACGTCGTTATTATCGTCGTTAATTTCGTCGTTAATATCGTCATTATCATCATTGTTATCGTCCTTATCATCCTCATAATTATCGTCGTTAATATCGTCGTTATTTTGTCATAATCATCGTCGTTAATGTCGTCGTTATTATCGTCATTATCTACGTTGTTATCGTCATAAATATCATCGATAATATCGTCGTTATTATTGTCATTATCTTCTTTTTATCGTCGTTATTAACGTCGTTATTATCGTCGTTAATATCGTCGTTATTATCGTCGTTAATATCGTTATTATCATCGTTGTTATCGTCCTTATTATCCTCATAATTATCGTCGTTAATATCGTCGTTATTTTGTCACAATCATCGTCGTTAATGTCGTCGTTAATATCGTCATTATCATCCTTGTTATCGTCCTTATCATCCTCATAATTATCGTCGTTAATATCGTCGTTATTTTGTCATAATCATCGTCGTTAATGTCGTCGTTATTATCGTCATTATCTACGTTGTTATCGTCATAAATTTCATCGATAATATCGTCGTTATTATTGTCATTATCTTCTTTTTATCGTCGTTATTAACGTCGTTATTATCGTCGTTAATTTCGTCGTTAATATCGTCATTATCATCATTGTTATCGTCCTTATCATCCTCATAATTATCGTCGTTAATATCGTCGTTATTTTGTCATAATCATCGTCGTTAATGTCGTCGTTATTATCGTCATTATCTACGTTGTTATTGTCATAAATATCATCGATAATATCGTCGTTATTATTGTCATTATCTTCTTTTTATTGTCTTTATTATCGTCGTAAATATCGTCGTTGTTATCGTCGTTAATATCGTCGTTAATATCGTCATTATCATCGTTGTTATCGTCCTTATTATCCTCATAATTATCGTCGTTAATATCGTCGTTATTATCGTTATTATCATCGTTGTTATCGTCGTTATTATCCGCATAATTATCGTCGTTAATATCGTCGTTATTATCGTCATTGTCATCGTTGTTATCGTCGTTATTATCCTCATAATTATCGTCGTTATTATCGTCGTTATTTCGTCATTATCATCGTTGTTATCGTCGTTATTATCGTCGTTAATATCGTCATTATCATCGTTGTTATCGTCGTTATTATCGTCGTTAATATCGTCATTATCATCGTTGTTATCGTCCTTATCATCCTCATAATTATCGTCGTTAATATCGTCGTTATTTTGTCATAATCATCGTCGTTAATGTCGTCGTTATTATCGTCATTATCATCGTTGTTATCGTCATAAATATCATCGATAATATCGTCGTTATTATTGTCATTATCTTCTTTTTATCGTCGTTATTAACGTCGTTATATTCGTCGTTAATATCGTCGTTAATATCGTCGTTAATATCGTCATTATCATCGTTGTTATCGTCCTTATTATCCTCATAATTATCGTCGTTAATATCGTCGTTATTTTGTCATAATCATCGTCGTTAATGTCGTCGTTATTATCGTCATTATCTACGTTGTTATCGTCATAAATATCATCGATAATATCGTCGTTATTATTGTCATTATCTTCTTTTTATCGTCGTTATTAACGTCGTTATTATCGTCGTTAATATCGTCGTTAATATCGTCATTATCATCGTTGTTATCGTCCTTATCATCCTCATAATTATCGTCGTTAATATCGTCGTTATTTTGTCACAATCATCGTCGTTAATGTCGTCGTTATTATCGTTATTATCATCGTTGTTATCGTCCTTATCATCCTCATAATTATCGTCGTTAATATCGTCGTTATTTTGTCATAATCATTGACGATAATGTCGTCGTTATTATCGTCATTATCTTCGTTGTTATCGTCATAATTATCATCGTTAATATCGTCGTTATTATTGTCATTATCTTCTTTTTATCGTCGTTATTATCGTCGTTATTATCGTCGTTAATATCGTCGTTAATATCGTCATTATCATCGTTGTTATCGTCCTTATTATCCTCATAATTATCGTCGTTAATATCGTCGTTATTTTGTCACAATCATCGTCGTTAATGTCGTCGTTATTATCGTCATTATCATCGTTGTTATCGTCCTTATCATCCTCATAATTATCGTCGTTAATATCGTCGTTATTTTGTCATAATCATCGTCGTTAATGTCGTCGTTATTATCGTCATTATCTACGTTGTTATCGTCATAAATATTATCGTTAATATCGTCGTTATTATTGTCATTATCTTCTTTTTATTGTCTTTATTATCGTCGTTAATATCGTCGTTATTATCGTCATTATCATCGTTGTTATCGTCCTTATCATCCTCATAATTATCGTCGTTAATATCGTCGTTATTTTGTCATAATCATTGACGATAATGTCGTCGTTATTATCGTCATTATCTTCGTTGTTATCGTCATAATTATCATCGTTAATATCGTCGTTATTATTGTCATTATCTTCTTTTTATCGTCGTTATTATCGTCGTTATTATCGTCGTTAATATCGTCGTTAATATCGTCATTATCATCGTTGTTATCGTCCTTATTATCCTCATAATTATCGTCGTTAATATCGTCGTTATTTAGTCACAATCATCGTCGTTAATGTCGTCGTTATTATCGTCATTATCATCGTTGTTATCGTCCTTATCATCCTCATAATTATCGTCGTTAATATCGTCGTTATTTTGTCATAATCATCGTCGTTAATGTCGTCGTTATTATCGTCATTATCTACGTTGTTATCGTCATAAATATCATCGATAATATCGTCGTTATTATTGTCATTATCTTCTTTTTATTGTCTTTATTATCGTCGTTAATATCGTCGTTAATATCGTCATTATCATCGTTGTTATCGTCCTTATTATCCTCATAATTATCGTCGTTAATATCGTCGTTATTTTGTCATAATCATCGTCGTTAATGTCGTCGTTATTATCGTCATTATCTACGTTGTTATCGTCATAAATATCATCGATAATATCGTCGTTATTATTGTCATTATCTTCTTTTTATCGTCGTTATTAACGTCGTTATTATCGTCGTTAATATCGTCATTATCATCGTTGTTATCGTCCTTATTATCCTCATAATTATCGTCGTTAATATCGTCGTTATTTTGTCACAATCATCGTCGTTAATGTCGTCGTTATTATCGTCATTATCATCGTTGTTATCGTCCTTATCATCCTCATAATTATCGTCGTTAATATCGTCGTTATTTTGTCATAATCATCGTCGTTAATGTCGTCGTTATTATCGTCATTATCTACGTTGTTATCGTCATAAATATTATCGTTAATATCGTCGTTATTATTGTCATTATCTTCTTTTTATTGTCTTTATTATCGTCGTTAATATCGTCGTTATTATCGTCGTTAATATCGTCGTTATTATCGTCGTTAATATCGGCGTTAATATCGTCATTATCATCGTTGTTATCGTCCTTATTATCCTCATAATTATCGTCGTTAATATCGTCGTTATTATCGTTATTATCATCGTTGTTATCGTCGTTATTATCCGCATAATTATCGTCGTTAATATCGTCGTTATTATCGTCATTGTCATCGTTGTTATCGTCGTTATTATCCTCATAATTATCGTCGTTATTTTCGTCGTTATTTCGTCATTATCATCGTTGTTATCGTCGTTATTATCGTCGTTAATATCGTCATTATCATCGTTGTTATCGTCGTTATTATCGTCGTTAATATCGTCATTATCATCGTTGTTATCGTCCTTATCATCCTCATAATTATCGTCGTTAATATCGTCGTTATTTTGTCATAATCATCGTCGTTAATGTCGTCGTTATTATCGTCATTATCATCGTTGTTATCGTCATAAATATCATCGATAATATCGTCGTTATTATTGTCATTATCTTCTTTTTATCGTCGTTATTAACGTCGTTATTATCGTCGTTAATATCGTCGTTAATATCGTCGTTAATATCGTCATTATCATCGTTGTTATCGTCCTTATTATCCTCATAATTATCGTCGTTAATATCGTCGTTATTTTGTCATAATCATCGTCGTTAATGTCGTCGTTATTATCGTCATTATCTACGTTGTTATCGTCATAAATATCATCGATAATATCGTCGTTATTATTGTCATTATCTTCTTTTTATCGTCGTTATTATCGTCGTTAATATCGTCGTTATTATCGTCGTTAATATCGTCGTTAATATCGTCATTATCATCGTTGTTATCGTCCTTATTATCCTCATAATTATCGTCCTTAATATCGTCGTTATTTTGTCATAATCATCGTCGTTAATGTCGTCGTTATTATCGTCATTATCTACGTTGTTATCGTCATAAATATCATCGATAATATCGTCGTTATTATTGTCATTATCTTCTTTTTATCGTCGTTATTAACGTCGTTATTATCGTCGTTAATATCGTCGTTAATATCGTCATTATCATCGTTGTTATCGTCCTTATCATCCTCATAATTATCGTCGTTAATATCGTCGTTATTTTGTCATAATCATCGTCGTTAATGTCGTCGTTATTATCGTCATTATCTACGTTGTTATCGACATAAATATTATCTTTAATATCGTCGTTATTATTGTCATTATCTTCTTTTTATTGTCTTTATTTTCGTCGTTAATATCGTCGTTATTATCGTCGTTAATATCGTCGTTAATATCGTCATTATCATCGTTGTTATCGTCCTTATTATCCTCATAATTATCGTCGTTAATATCGTCGTTATTTTGTCATAATCATCGTCGTTAATGTCGTCGTTATTATCGTCATTATCTACGTTGTTATCGTCATAAATATCATCGATAATATCGTCGTTATTATTGTCATTATCTTCTTTTTATCGTCGTTATTAACGTCGTTATTATCGTCGTTATTATCGTCGTTAATATCGTTATTATCATCGTTGTTATCGTCCTTATTATCCTCATAATTATCGTCGTTATTTTGTCACAATCATCGTCGTTAATGTCGTCGTTAATATCGTCATTATCATCCTTGTTATCGTCCTTATCATCCTCATAATTATCGTCGTTAATATCGTCGTTATTTTGTCATAATCATCGTCGTTAATGTCGTCGTTATTATCGTCATTATCTACGTTGTTATCGTCATAAATATCATCGATAATATCGTCGTTATTATTGTCATTATCTTCTTTTTATCGTCGTTATTAACGTCGTTATTATCGTCGTTAATTTCGTCGTTAATATCGTCATTATCATCATTGTTATCGTCCTTATCATCCTCATAATTATCGTCGTTAATATCGTCGTTATTTTGTCATAATCATCGTCGTTAATGTCGTCGTTATTATCGTCATTATCTACGTTGTTATCGTCATAAATATCATCGATAATATCGTCGTTATTATTGTCATTATCTTCTTTTTATCGTCGTTATTAACGTCGTTATTATCGTCGTTAATATCGTCGTTATTATCGTCGTTAATATCGTTATTATCATCGTTGTTATCGTCCTTATTATCCTCATAATTATCGTCGTTAATATCGTCGTTATTTTGTCACAATCATCGTCGTTAATGTCGTCGTTAATATCGTCATTATCATCCTTGTTATCGTCCTTATCATCCTCATAATTATCGTCGTTAATATCGTCGTTATTTTGTCATAATCATCGTCGTTAATGTCGTCGTTATTATCGTCATTATCTACGTTGTTATCGTCATAAATATCATCGATAATATCGTCGTTATTATTGTCATTATCTTCTTTTTATCGTCGTTATTAACGTCGTTATTATCGTCGTTAATATCGTCGTTAATATCGTCATTATCATCGTTGTTATCGTCCTTATTATCCTCATAATTATCGTCGTTAATATCGTCGTTATTTTGTCATAAACATCGTCGCTAATGTCGTCGTTATTATCGTCGTTAATATCGTCATTATCATCGTTGTTATCGTCGTTATTATCGTCGTTAATATCGTCATTATCATCGTTGTTATCGTCCTTATCATCCTCATAATTATCGTCGTTAATATCGTCGTTATTTTGTCATAATCATCGTCGTTAATGTCGTCGTTATTATCGTCATTATCATCGTTGTTATCGTCATAAATATCATCGATAATATCGTCGTTATTATTGTCATTATCTTCTTTTTATCGTCGTTATTAACGTCGTTATTATCGTCGTTAATATCGTCGTTAATATCGTCGTTAATATCGTCATTATCATCGTTGTTATCGTCCTTATTATCCTCATAATTATCGTCGTTAATATCGTCGTTATTTTGTCATAATCATCGTCGTTAATGTCGTCGTTATTATCGTCATTATCTACGTTGTTATCGTCATAAATATCATCGATAATATCGTCGTTATTATTGTCATTATCTTCTTTTTATCGTCGTTATTAACGTCGTTATTATCGTCGTTAATATCGTCGTTAATATCGTCATTATCATCGTTGTTATCGTCCTTATCATCCTCATAATTATCGTCGTTAATATCGTCGTTATTTTGTCACAATCATCGTCGTTAATGTCGTCGTTATTATCGTCATTATCATCGTTGTTATCGTCCTTATCATCCTCATAATTATCGTCGTTAATATCGTCGTTATTTTGTCATAATCATTGACGATAATGTCGTCGTTATTATCGTCATTATCTTCGTTGTTATCGTCATAATTATCATCGTTAATATCGTCGTTATTATTGTCATTATCTTCTTTTTATCGTCGTTATTATCGTCGTTATTATCGTCGTTAATATCGTCGTTAATATCGTCATTATCATCGTTGTTATCGTCCTTATTATCCTCATAATTATCGTCGTTAATATCGTCGTTATTTTGTCATAATCATCGTCGTTAATGTCGTCGTTATTATCGTCATTATCTACGTTGTTATCGTCATAAATATCATCGATAATATCGTCGTTATTATTGTCATTATCTTCTTTTTATCGTCGTTATTAACGTCGTTATTATCGTCGTTAATATCGTCGTTATTATCGTCGTTAATATCGTCATTATCATCGTTGTTATCGTCCTTATTATCCTCATAATTATCGTCGTTAATATCGTCGTTATTTTGTCACAATCATCGTCGTTAATGCCGTCGTTATTATCGTCATTATCATCGTTGTTATCGTCCTTATCATCCTCATAATTATCGTCGTTAATATCGTCGTTATTTTGTCATAATCATTGACGATAATGTCGTCGTTATTATCGTCATTATCTTCGTTGTTATCGTCATAATTATCATCGTTAATATCGTCGTTATTATTGTCATTATCTTCTTTTTATCGTCGTTATTATCGTCGTTATTATCGTCGTTAATATCGTCGTTAATATCGTCATTATCATCGTTGTTATCGTCCTTATTATCCTCATAATTATCGTCGTTAATATCGTCGTTATTTAGTCACAATCATCGTCGTTAATGTCGTCGTTATTATCGTCATTATCATCGTTGTTATCGTCCTTATCATCCTCATAATTATCGTCGTTAATATCGTCGTTATTTTGTCATAATCATCGTCGTTAATGTCGTCGTTATTATCGTCATTATCTACGTTGTTATCGTCATAAATATTATCGTTAATATCGTCGTTATTATTGTCATTATCTTCTTTTTATTGTCTTTATTATCGTCGTTAATATCGTCGTTAATATCGTCGTTAATATCGTCGTTAATATCGTCATTATCATCGTTGTTATCGTCCTTATTATCCTCATAATTATCGTCGTTAATATCGTCGTTATTTTGTCATAATCATCGTCGTTAATGTCGTCGTTATTATCGTCATTATCTACGTTGTTATCGTCATAAATATCATCGATAATATCGTCGTTATTATTGTCATTATCTTCTTTTTATCGTCGTTATTAACGTCGTTATTATCGTCGTTAATATCGTCATTATCATCGTTGTTATCGTCCTTATTATCCTCATAATTATCGTCGTTAATATCGTCGTTATTTTGTCACAATCATCGTCGTTAATGTCGTCGTTATTATCGTCATTATCATCGTTGTTATCGTCCTTATCATCCTCATAATTATCGTCGTTAATATCGTCGTTATTTTGTCATAATCATCGTCGTTAATGTCGTCGTTATTATCGTCATTATCTTCGTTGTTATCGTCATAATTATCATCGTTAATATCGTCGTTATTATTGTCATTATCTTCTTTTTATCGTCGTTATTATCGTCGTTATTATCGTCGTTAATATCGTCGTTAATATCGTCATTATCATCGTTGTTATCGTCCTTATTATCCTCATAATTATCGTCGTTAATATCGTCGTTATTTAGTCACAATCATCGTCGTTAATGTCGTCGTTATTATCGTCATTATCATCGTTGTTATCGTCCTTATCATCCTCATAATTATCGTCGTTAATATCGTCGTTATTTTGTCATAATCATCGTCGTTAATGTCGTCGTTATTATCGTCATTATCTACGTTGTTATCGTCATAAATATTATCGTTAATATCGTCGTTATTATTGTCATTATCTTCTTTTTATTGTCTTTATTATCGTCGTTAATATCGTCGTTAATATCGTCGTTAATATCGTCGTTAATATCGTCATTATCATCGTTGTTATCGTCCTTATTATCCTCATAATTATCGTCGTTAATATCGTCGTTATTTTGTCATAATCATCGTCGTTAATGTCGTCGTTATTATCGTCATTATCTACGTTGTTATCGTCATAAATATCATCGATAATATCGTCGTTATTATTGTCATTATCTTCTTTTTATCGTCGTTATTAACGTCGTTATTATCGTCGTTAATATCGTCATTATCATCGTTGTTATCGTCCTTATTATCCTCATAATTATCGTCGTTAATATCGTCGTTATTTTGTCACAATCATCGTCGTTAATGTCGTCGTTATTATCGTCATTATCATCGTTGTTATCGTCCTTATCATCCTCATAATTATCGTCGTTAATATCGTCGTTATTTTGTCATAATCATCGTCGTTAATGTCGTCGTTATTATCGTCATTATCTACGTTGTTATCGTCATAAATATTATCGTTAGTATCGTCGTTATTATTGTCATTATCTTCTTTTTATTGTCTTTATTATCGTCGTTAATATCGTCGTTATTATCGTCGTTAATATCGTCGTTAATATCGTCATTATCATCGTTGTTATCGTCCTTATTATCCTCATAATTATCGTCGTTAATATCGTCGTTATTTTGTCATAATCATCGTCGTTAATGTCGTCGTTATTATCGTCATTATCTACGTTGTTATCGTCATAAATATCATCGATAATATCGTCGTTATTATTGTTATTATCTTCTTTTTATCGTCGTTATTATCGTCGTTATTATCGTCGTTAATATCGTCGTTAATATCGTCATTATCATCGTTGTTATCGTCCTTATTATCCTCATAATTATCGTCGTTAATATCGTCGTTATTTTGTCATAAACATCGTCGCTAATGTCGTCGTTATTATCGTCATTATCATCGTTGTTATCGTCCTTATCATCCTCATAATTATCGTCGTTAATATCGTCGTTATTTTGTCATAATCATTGACGATAATGTCGTCGTTATTATCGTCATTATCTTCGTTGTTATCGTCATAATTATCATCGTTAATATCGTCGTTATTATTGTCATTATCTTCTTTTTATCGTCGTTATTATCGTCGTTATTATCGTCGTTATTATCGTCGTTAATATCGTCGTTAATATCGTCATTATCATCGTTGTTATCGTCCTTATTATCCTCATAATTATCGTCGTTAATATCGTCGTTATTTTGTCATAATCGTCGTCGTTAATGTCGTCGTTATTATCGTCATTATCTACGTTGTTATCGTCATAAATAACATCGATAATATCGTCGTTATTATTGTCATTATCTTCTTTTTATCGTCGTTATTAACGTCGTTATTATCGTCGTTAATATCGTCGTTAATATCGTCATTATCATCGTTGTTATCGTCCTTATCATCCTCATAATTATCGTCGTTAATATCGTCGTTATTTTGTCATAATCATCGTCGTTAATGTCGTCGTTATTATCGTCATTATCTACGTTGTTATCGACATAAATATTATCTTTAATATCGTCGTTATTGTTGTCATTATCTTCTTTTTATTGTCTTTATTTTCGTCTTTAATATCGTCGTTATTATCGTCGTTAATATCGTCGTTAATATCGTCATTATCATCGTTGTTATCGTCCTTATTATCCTCATAATTATCATCGTTAATATCGTCGTTATTTTGTCATAATCATCGTCGTTAATGTCGTCGTTATTATCGTCATTATCTACGTTGTTATCGTCATAAATATCATCGATAATATCGTCGTTATTATTGTCATTATCTTCTTTTTATCGTCGTTATTAACGTCGTTATTATCGTCGTTAATATCGTCGTTATTATCGTCGTTAATATCGTCATTATCATCGTTGTTATCGTCCTTATTATCCTCATAATTATCGTCGTTAATATCGTCGTTATTTTGTCACAATCATCGTCGTTAATGTCGTCGTTATTATCGTCATTATCATCGTTGTTATCGTCCTTATCATCCTCATAATTATCGTCGTTAATATCGTCGTTATTTTGTCATAATCATTGACGATAATGTCGTCGTTATTATCGTCATTATCTTCGTTGTTATCGTCATAATTATCATCGTTAATATCGTCGTTATTATTGTCATTATCTTCTTTTTATCGTCGTTATTATCGTCGTTATTATCGTCGTTAATATCGTCGTTAATATCGTCATTATCATCGTTGTTATCGTCCTTATTATCCTCATAATTATCGTCGTTAATATCGTCGTTATTTAGTCACAATCATCGTCGTTAATGTCGTCGTTATTATCGTCATTATCATCGTTGTTATCGTCCTTATCATCCTCATAATTATCGTCGTTAATATCGTCGTTATTTTGTCATAATCATCGTCGTTAATGTCGTCGTTATTATCGTCATTATCTACGTTGTTATCGTCATAAATATTATCGTTAATATCGTCGTTATTATTGTCATTATCTTCTTTTTATTGTCTTTATTATCGTCGTTAATATCGTCGTTAATATCGTCGTTAATATCGTCGTTAATATCGTCATTATCATCGTTGTTATCGTCCTTATTATCCTCATAATTATCGTCGTTAATATCGTCGTTATTTTGTCATAATCATCGTCGTTAATGTCGTCGTTATTATCGTCATTATCTACGTTGTTATCGTCATAAATATCATCGATAATATCGTCGTTATTATTGTCATTATCTTCTTTTTATCGTCGTTATTAACGTCGTTATTATCGTCGTTAATATCGTCATTATCATCGTTGTTATCGTCCTTATTATCCTCATAATTATCGTCGTTAATATCGTCGTTATTTTGTCACAATCATCGTCGTTAATGTCGTCGTTATTATCGTCATTATCATCGTTGTTATCGTCCTTATCATCCTCATAATTATCGTCGTTAATATCGTCGTTATTTTGTCATAATCATCGTCGTTAATGTCGTCGTTATTATCGTCATTATCTACGTTGTTATCGTCATAAATATTATCGTTAATATCGTCGTTATTATTGTCATTATCTTCTTTTTATTGTCTTTATTATCGTCGTTAATATCGTCGTTATTATCGTCGTTAATATCGTCGTTAATATCGTCATTATCATCGTTGTTATCGTCCTTATTATCCTCATAATTATCGTCGTTAATATCGTCGTTATTTTGTCATAATCATCGTCGTTAATGTCGTCGTTATTATCGTCATTATCTACGTTGTTATCGTCATAAATATCATCGATAATATCGTCGTTATTATTGTCATTATCTTCTTTTTATCGTCGTTATTAACGTCGTTATTATCGTCGTTAATATCGTCGTTAATATCGTCATTATCATCGTTGTTATCGTCCTTATTATCCTCATAATTATCGTCGTTAATATCGTCGTTATTTTGTCATAATCATCGTCGTTAATGTCGTCGTTATTATCGTCATTATCTACGTTGTTATCGACATAAATATTATCTTTAATATCGTCGTTATTATTGTCATTATCTTCTTTTTATTGTCTTTATTTTCGTCGTTAATATCGTCGTTATTATCGTCGTTAATATCGTCGTTAATATCGTCATTATCATCGTTGTTATCGTCCTTATTATCCTCATAATTATCGTCGTTAATATCGTCGTTATTTTGTCATAATCATCGTCGTTAATGTCGTCGTTATTATCGTCATTATCTACGTTGTTATCGTCATAAATATCATCGATAATATCGTCGTTATTATTGTCATTATCTTCTTTTTATCGTCGTTATTAACGTCGTTATTATCGTCGTTATTATCGTCGTTAATATCGTTATTATCATCGTTGTTATCGTCCTTATTATCCTCATAATTATCGTCGTTATTTTGTCACAATCATCGTCGTTAATGTCGTCGTTAATATCGTCATTATCATCCTTGTTATCGTCCTTATCATCCTCATAATTATCGTCGTTAATATCGTCGTTATTTTGTCATAATCATCGTCGTTAATGTCGTCGTTATTATCGTCATTATCTACGTTGTTATCGTCATAAATATCATCGATAATATCGTCGTTATTATTGTCATTATCTTCTTTTTATCGTCGTTATTAACGTCGTTATTATCGTCGTTAATTTCGTCGTTGATATCGTCATTATCATCATTGTTATCGTCCTTATCATCCTCATAATTATCGTCGTTAATATCGTCGTTATTTTGTCATAATCATCGTCGTTAATGTCGTCGTTATTATCGTCATTATCTACGTTGTTATCGTCATAAATATCATCGATAATATCGTCGTTATTATTGTCATTATCTTCTTTTTATCGTCGTTATTAACGTCGTTATTATCGTCGTTAATATCGTCGTTATTATCGTCGTTAATATCGTTATTATCATCGTTGTTATCGTCCTTATTATCCTCATAATTATCGTCGTTAATATCGTCGTTATTTTGTCACAATCATCGTCGTTAATGTCGTCGTTAATATCGTCATTATCATCCTTGTTATCGTCCTTATCATCCTCATAATTATCGTCGTTAATATCGTCGTTATTTTGTCATAATCATCGTCGTTAATGTCGTCGTTATTATCGTCATTATCTACGTTGTTATCGTCATAAATTTCATCGATAATATCGTCGTTATTATTGTCATTATCTTCTTTTTATCGTCGTTATTAACGTCGTTATTATCGTCGTTAATTTCGTCGTTAATATCGTCATTATCATCATTGTTATCGTCCTTATCATCCTCATAATTATCGTCGTTAATATCGTCGTTATTTTGTCATAATCATCGTCGTTAATGTCGTCGTTATTATCGTCATTATCTACGTTGTTATTGTCATAAATATCATCGATAATATCGTCGTTATTATTGTCATTATCTTCTTTTTATTGTCTTTATTATCGTCGTTAATATCGTCGTTATTATCGTCGTTAATATCGTCGTTAATATCGTCATTATCATCGTTGTTATCGTCCTTATTATCCTCATAATTATCGTCGTTAATATCGTCGTTATTATCGTTATTATCATCGTTGTTATCGTCGTTATTATCCGCATAATTATCGTCGTTAATATCGTCGTTATTATCGTCATTGTCATCGTTGTTATCGTCGTTATTATCCTCATAATTATCGTCGTTATTATCGTCGTTATTTCGTCATTATCATCGTTGTTATCGTCGTTATTATCGTCGTTAATATCGTCATTATCATCGTTGTTATCGTCGTTATTATCGTCGTTAATATCGTCATTATCATCGTTGTTATCGTCCTTATCATCCTCATAATTATCGTCGTTAATATCGTCGTTATTTTGTCATAATCATCGTCGTTAATGTCGTCGTTATTATCGTCATTATCATCGTTGTTATCGTCATAAATATCATCGATAATATCGTCGTTATTATTGTCATTATCTTCTTTTTATCGTCGTTATTAACGTCGTTATTATCGTCGTTAATATCGTCGTTAATATCGTCGTTAATATCGTCATTATCATCGTTGTTATCGTCCTTATTATCCTCATAATTATCGTCGTTAATATCGTCGTTATTTTGTCATAATCATTGTCGTTAATGTCGTCGTTATTATCGTCATTATCTACGTTGTTATCGTCATAAATATCATCGATAATATCGTCGTTATTATTGTCATTATCTTCTTTTTATCGTCGTTATTAACGTCGTTATTATCGTCGTTAATATCGTCGTTAATATCGTCATTATCATCGTTGTTATCGTCCTTATCATCCTCATAATTATCGTCGTTAATATCGTCGTTATTTTGTCACAATCATCGTCGTTAATGTCGTCGTTATTATCGTCATTATCATCGTTGTTATCGTCCTTATCATCCTCATAATTATCGTCGTTAATATCGTCGTTATTTTGTCATAATCATTGACGATAATGTCGTCGTTATTATCGTCATTATCTTCGTTGTTATCGTCATAATTATCATCGTTAATATCGTCGTTATTATTGTCATTATCTTCTTTTTATCGTCGTTATTATCGTCGTTATTATCGTCGTTAATATCGTCGTTAATATCGTCATTATCATCGTTGTTATCGTCCTTATTATCCTCATAATTATCGTCGTTAATATCGTCGTTATTTAGTCACAATCATCGTCGTTAATGTCGTCGTTATTATCGTCATTATCATCGTTGTTATCGTCCTTATCATCCTCATAATTATCGTCGTTAATATCGTCGTTATTTTGTCATAATCATCGTCGTTAATGTCGTCGTTATTATCGTCATTATCTACGTTGTTATCGTCATAAATATTATCGTTAATATCGTCGTTATTATTGTCATTATCTTCTTTTTATTGTCTTTATTATCGTCGTTAATATCGTCGTTAATATCGTCGTTAATATCGTCGTTAATATCGTCATTATCATCGTTGTTATCGTCCTTATTATCCTCATAATTATCGTCGTTAATATCGTCGTTATTTTGTCATAATCATCGTCGTTAATGTCGTCGTTATTATCGTCATTATTTACGTTGTTATCGTCATAAATATCATCGATAATATCGTCGTTATTATTGTCATTATCTTCTTTTTATCGTCGTTATTAACGTCGTTATTATCGTCGTTAATATCGTCATTATCATCGTTGTTATCGTCCTTATTATCCTCATAATTATCGTCGTTAATATCGTCGTTATTTTGTCACAATCATCGTCGTTAATGTCGTCGTTATTATCGTCATTATCATCGTTGTTATCGTCCTTATCATCCTCATAATTATCGTCGTTAATATCGTCGTTATTTTGTCATAATCATTGACGATAATGTCGTCGTTATTATCGTCATTATCTTCGTTGTTATCGTCATAATTATCATCGTTAATATCGTCGTTATTATTGTCATTATCTTCTTTTTATCGTCGTTATTATCGTCGTTATTATCGTCGTTAATATCGTCGTTAATATCGTCATTATCATCGTTGTTATCGTCCTTATTATCCTCATAATTATCGTCGTTAATATCGTCGTTATTTAGTCACAATCATCGTCGTTAATGTCGTCGTTATTATCGTCATTATCATCGTTGTTATCGTCCTTATCATCCTCATAATTATCGTCGTTAATATCGTCGTTATTTTGTCATAATCATCGTCGTTAATGTCGTCGTTATTATCGTCATTATCTACGTTGTTATCGTCATAAATATTATCGTTAATATCGTCGTTATTATTGTCATTATCTTCTTTTTATTGTCTTTATTATCGTCGTTAATATCGTCGTTATTATCGTCGTTAATATCGTCGTTAATATCGTCATTATCATCGTTGTTATCGTCCTTATTATCCTCATAATTATCGTCGTTAATATCGTCGTTATTTCGTCATAATCATCGTCGTTAATGTCGTCGTTATTATCGTCATTATCTACGTTGTTATCGTCATAAATATCATCGATAATATCGTCGTTATTATTGTTATTATCTTCTTTTTATCGTCGTTATTAACGTCGTTATTATCGTCGTTAATTTCGTCGTTAATATCGTCATTATCATCGTTGTTATCGTCCTTATTATCCTCATAATTATCGTCGTCAATATCGTCGTTATTTTGTCATAAACATCGTCGCTAATGTCGTCGTTATTATCGTCATTATCATCGTTGTTATCGTCCTTATCATCCTCATAATTATCGTCGTTAATATCGTCGTTATTTTGTCATAATCATCGTCGTTAATGTCGTCGTTATTATCGTCATTATCTACGTTGTTATCGTCATAAATATTATCGTTAATATCGTCGTTATTATTGTCATTATCTTCTTTTTATTGTCTTTATTATCGTCGTTAATATCGTCGTTATTATCGTCGTTAATATCGTCTTTAATATCGTCATTATCATCGTTGTTATCGTCCTTATTATCCTCATAATTATCGTCGTTAATATCGTCGTTATTTTGTCATAATCATCGTCGTTAATGTCGTCGTTATTATCGTCATTATCTACGTTGTTATCGTCATAAATATCATCGATAATATCGTCGTTATTATTGTCATTATCTTCTTTTTATCGTCGTTATTAACGTCGTTATTATCGTCGTTAATATCGTCGTTAATATCGTCATTATCATCGTTGTTATCGTCCTTATTATCCTCATAATTATCGTCGTTAATATCGTCGTTATTTTGTCATAATCATCGTCGTTAATGTCGTCGTTATTATCGTCATTATCTACGTTGTTATCGACATAAATATTATCTTTAATATCGTCGTTATTATTGTCATTATCTTCTTTTTATTGTCTTTATTTTCGTCGTTAATATCGTCGTTATTATCGTCGTTAATATCGTCGTTAATATCGTCATTATCATCGTTGTTATCGTCCTTATTATCCTCATAATTATCGTCGTTAATATCGTCGTTATTTTGTCATAATCATCGTCGTTAATGTCGTCGTTATTATCGTCATTATCTACGTTGTTATCGTCATAAATATCATCGATAATATCGTCGTTATTATTGTCATTATCTTCTTTTTATCGTCGTTATTAACGTCGTTATTATCGTCGTTATTATCGTCGTTAATATCGTTATTATCATCGTTGTTATCGTCCTTATTATCCTCATAATTATCGTCGTTATTTTGTCACAATCATCGTCGTTAATGTCGTCGTTAATATCGTCATTATCATCCTTGTTATCGTCCTTATCATCCTCATAATTATCGTCGTTAATATCGTCGTTATTTTGTCATAATCATCGTCGTTAATGTCGTCGTTATTATCGTCATTATCTACGTTGTTATCGTCATAAATATCATCGATAATATCGTCGTTATTATTGTCATTATCTTCTTTTTATCGTCGTTATTAACGTCGTTATTATCATCGTTAATTTCGTCGTTAATATCGTCATTATCATCATTGTTATCGTCCTTATCATCCTCATAATTATCGTCGTTAATATCGTCGTTATTTTGTCATAATCATCGTCGTTAATGTCGTCGTTATTATCGTCATTATCTACGTTGTTATCGTCATAAATATCATCGATAATATCGTCGTTATTATTGTCATTATCTTCTTTTTATCGTCGTTATTAACGTCGTTATTATCGTCGTTAATATCGTCGTTATTATCGTCGTTAATATCGTTATTATCATCGTTGTTATCGTCCTTATTATCCTCATAATTATCGTCGTTAATATCGTCGTTATTTTGTCACAATCATCGTCGTTAATGTCGTCGTTAATATCGTCATTATCATCCTTGTTATCGTCCTTATCATCCTCATAATTATCGTCGTTAATATCGTCGTTATTTTGTCATAATCATCGTCGTTAATGTCGTCGTTATTATCGTCATTATCTACGTTGTTATTGTCATAAATATCATCGATAATATCGTCGTTATTATTGTCATTATCTTCTTTTTATTGTCTTTATTATCGTCGTTAATATCGTCGTTATTATCGTCGTTAATATCGTCGTTAATATCGTCATTATCATCGTTGTTATCGTCCTTATTATCCTCATAATTATCGTCGTTAATATCGTCGTTATTATCGTTATTATCATCGTTGTTATCGTCGTTATTATCCGCATAATTATCGTCGTTAATATCGTCGTTATTATCGTCATTGTCATCGTTGTTATCGTCGTTATTATCCTCATAATTATCGTCGTTATTATCGTCGTTATTTCGTCATTATCATCGTTGTTATCGTCGTTATTATCGTCGTTAATATCGTCATTATCATCGTTGTTATCGTCGTTATTATCGTCGTTAATATCGTCATTATCATCGTTGTTATCGTCCTTATCATCCTCATAATTATCGTCGTTAATATCGTCGTTATTTTGTCATAATCATCGTCGTTAATGTCGTCGTTATTATCGTCATTATCATCGTTGTTATCGTCATAAATATCATCGATAATATCGTCGTTATTATTGTCATTATCTTCTTTTTATCGTCGTTATTAACGTCGTTATTATCGTCGTTAATATCGTCGTTAATATCGTCGTTAATATCGTCATTATCATCGTTGTTATCGTCCTTATTATCCTCATAATTATCGTCGTTAATATCGTCGTTATTTTGTCATAATCATCGTCGTTAATGTCGTCGTTATTATCGTCATTATCTACGTTGTTATCGTCATAAATATCATCGATAATATCGTCGTTATTATTGTCATTATCTTCTTTTTATCGTCGTTATTAACGTCGTTATTATCGTCGTTAATATCGTCGTTAATATCGTCATTATCATCGTTGTTATCGTCCTTATCATCCTCATAATTATCGTCGTTAATATCGTCGTTATTTTGTCACAATCATCGTCGTTAATGTCGTCGTTATTATCGTCATTATCATCGTTGTTATCGTCCTTATCATCCTCATAATTATCGTCGTTAATATCGTCGTTATTTTGTCATAATCATTGACGATAATGTCGTCGTTATTATCGTCATTATCTTCGTTGTTATCGTCATAATTATCATCGTTAATATCGTCGTTATTATTGTCATTATCTTCTTTTTATCGTCGTTATTATCGTCGTTATTATCGTCGTTAATATCGTCGTTAATATCGTCATTATCATCGTTGTTATCGTCCTTATTATCCTCATAATTATCGTCGTTAATATCGTCGTTATTTAGTCACAATCATCGTCGTTAATGTCGTCGCTATTATCGTCATTATCATCGTTGTTATCGTCCTTATCATCCTCATAATTATCGTCGTTAATATCGTCGTTATTTTGTCATAATCATCGTCGTTAATGTCGTCGTTATTATCGTCATTATCTACGTTGTTATCGTCATAAATATTATCGTTAATATCGTCGTTATTATTGTCATTATCTTCTTTTTATTGTCTTTATTATCGTCGTTAATATCGACGTTAATATCATCGTTAATATCGTCGTTAATATCGTCATTATCATCGTTGTTATCGTCCTTATTATCCTCATAATTATCGTCGTTAATATCGTCGTTATTTTGTCATAATCATCGTCGTTAATGTCGACGTTATTATCGTCATTATTTACGTTGTTATCGTCATAAATATCATCGATAATATCGTCGTTATTATTGTCATTATCTTCTTTTTATCGTCGTTATTAACGTCGTTATTATCGTCGTTAATATCGTCATTATCATCGTTGTTATCGTCCTTATTATCCTCATAATTATCGTCGTTAATATCGTCGTTATTTTGTCACAATCATCGTCGTTAATGTCGTCGTTATTATCGTCATTATCATCGTTGTTATCGTCCTTATCATCCTCATAATTATCGTCGTTAATATCGTCGTTATTTTGTCATAATCATTGACGATAATGTCGTCGTTATTATCGTCATTATCTTCGTTGTTATCGTCATAATTATCATCGTTAATATCGTCGTTATTATTGTCATTATCTTCTTTTTATCGTCGTTATTATCGTCGTTATTATCGTCGTTAATATCGTCGTTAATATCGTCATTATCATCGTTGTTATCGTCCTTATTATCCTCATAATTATCGTCGTTAATATCGTCGTTATTTAGTCACAATCATCGTCGTTAATGTCGTCGTTATTATCGTCATTATCATCGTTGTTATCGTCCTTATCATCCTCATAATTATCGTCGTTAATATCGTCGTTATTTTGTCATAATCATCGTCGTTAATGTCGTCGTTATTATCGTCATTATCTACGTTGTTATCGTCATAAATATTATCGTTAATATCGTCGTTATTATTGTCATTATCTTCTTTTTATTGTCTTTATTATCGTCGTTAATATCGTCGTTATTATCGTCGTTAATATCGTCGTTAATATCGTCATTATCATCGTTGTTATCGTCCTTATTATCCTCATAATTATCGTCGTTAATATCGTCGTTATTTTGTCATAATCATCGTCGTTAATGTCGTCGTTATTATCGTCATTATCTACGTTGTTATCGTCATAAATATCATCGATAATATCGTCGTTATTATTGTTATTATCTTCTTTTTATCGTCGTTATTAACGTCGTTATTATCGTCGTTAATATCGTCGTTAATATCGTCATTATCATCGTTGTTATCGTCCTTATTATCCTCATAATTATCGTCGTTAATATCGTCGTTATTTTGTCATAAACATCGTCGCTAATGTCGTCGTTATTATCGTCATTATCATCGTTGTTATCGTCCTTATCATCCTCATAATTATCGTCGTTAATATCGTCGTTATTTTGTCATAATCATCGTCGTTAATGTCGTCGTTATTATCGTCATTATCTACGTTGTTATCGACATAAATATTATCTTTAATATCGTCGTTATTATTGTCATTATCTTCTTTTTATTGTCTTTATTTTCGTCGTTAATATCGTCGTTATTATCGTCGTTAATATCGTCGTTAATATCGTCATTATCATCGTTGTTATCGTCCTTATTATCCTCATAATTATCGTCGTTAATATCGTCGTTATTTTGTCATAATCATCGTCGTTAATGTCGTCGTTATTATCGTCATTATTTACGTTGTTATCGTCATAAATATCATCGATAATATCGTCGTTATTATTGTCATTATCTTCTTTTTATCGTCGTTATTAACGTCGTTATTATCGTCGTTAATATCGTCATTATCATCGTTGTTATCGTCCTTATTATCCTCATAATTATCGTCGTTAATATCGTCGTTATTTTGTCACAATCATCGTCGTTAATGTCGTCGTTATTATCGTCATTATCATCGTTGTTATCGTCCTTATCATCCTCATAATTATCGTCGTTAATATCGTCGTTATTTTGTCATAATCATTGACGATAATGTCGTCGTTATTATCGTCATTATCTTCGTTGTTATCGTCATAATTATCATCGTTAATATCGTCGTTATTATTGTCATTATCTTCTTTTTATCGTCGTTATTATCGTCGTTATTATCGTCGTTAATATCGTCGTTAATATCGTCATTATCATCGTTGTTATCGTCCTTATTATCCTCATAATTATCGTCGTTAATATCGTCGTTATTTAGTCACAATCATCGTCGTTAATGTCGTCGTTATTATCGTCATTATCATCGTTGTTATCGTCCTTATCATCCTCATAATTATCGTCGTTAATATCGTCGTTATTTTGTCATAATCATCGTCGTTAATGTCGTCGTTATTATCGTCATTATCTACGTTGTTATCGTCATAAATATTATCGTTAATATCGTCGTTATTATTGTCATTATCTTCTTTTTATTGTCTTTATTATCGTCGTTAATATCGTCGTTATTATCGTCGTTAATATCGTCGTTAATATCGTCATTATCATCGTTGTTATCGTCCTTATTATCCTCATAATTATCGTCGTTAATATCGTCGTTATTTTGTCATAATCATCGTCGTTAATGTCGTCGTTATTATCGTCATTATCTACGTTGTTATCGTCATAAATATCATCGATAATATCGTCGTTATTATTGTTATTATCTTCTTTTTATCGTCGTTATTAACGTCGTTATTATCGTCGTTAATATCGTCGTTAATATCGTCATTATCATCGTTGTTATCGTCCTTATTATCCTCATAATTATCGTCGTTAATATCGTCGTTATTTTGTCATAAACATCGTCGCTAATGTCGTCGTTATTATCGTCATTATCATCGTTGTTATCGTCCTTATCATCCTCATAATTATCGTCGTTAATATCGTCGTTATTTTGTCATAATCATCGTCGTTAATGTCGTCGTTATTATCGTCATTATCTACGTTGTTATCGACATAAATATTATCTTTAATATCGTCGTTATTATTGTCATTATCTTCTTTTTATTGTCTTTATTTTCGTCGTTAATATCGTCGTTATTATCGTCGTTAATATCGTCGTTAATATCGTCATTATCATCGTTGTTATCGTCCTTATTATCCTCATAATTATCGTCGTTAATATCGTCGTTATTTTGTCATAATCATCGTCGTTAATGTCGTCGTTATTATCGTCATTATCTACGTTGTTATCGTCATAAATATCATCGATAATATCGTCGTTATTATTGTCATTATCTTCTTTTTATCGTCGTTATTAACGTCGTTATTATCGTCGTTAATATCGTCGTTATTATCGTCGTTAATATCGTCATTATCATCGTTGTTATCGTCCTTATTATCCTCATAATTATCGTCGTTAATATCGTCGTTATTTTGTCACAATCAGCGTCGTTAATGTCGTCGTTATTATCGTCATTATCATCGTTGTTATCGTCCTTATCATCCTCATAATTATCGTCGTTAATATCGTCGTTATTTTGTCATAATCATTGACGATAATGTCGTCGTTATTATCGCCATTATCTTCGTTGTTATCGTCATAATTATCATCGTTAATATCGTCGTTATTATTGTCATTATCTTCTTTTTATCGTCGTTATTATCGTCGTTATTATCGTCGTTAATATCGTCGTTAATATCGTCATTATCATCGTTGTTATCGTCCTTATTATCCTCATAATTATCGTCGTGAATATCGTCGTTATTTAGTCACAATCATCGTCGTTAATGTCGTCGTTATTATCGTCATTATCATCGTTGTTATCGTCCTTATCATCCTCATAATTATCGTCGTTAATATCGTCGTTATTTTGTCATAATCATCGTCGTTAATGTCGTCGTTATTATCGTCATTATCTACGTTGTTATCGTCATAAATATTATCGTTAATATCGTCGTTATTATTGTCATTATCTTCTTTTTATTGTCTTTATTATCGTCGTTAATATCGTCGTTAATATCGTCGTTAATATCGTCGTTAATATCGTCATTATCATCGTTGTTATCGTCCTTATTATCCTCATAATTATCGTCGTTAATATCGTCGTTATTTTGTCATAATCATCGTCGTTAATGTCGTCGTTATTATCGTCATTATCTACGTTGTTATCGTCATAAATATCATCGATAATATCGTCGTTATTATTGTCATTATCTTCTTTTTATCGTCGTTATTAACGTCGTTATTATCGTCGTTAATATCGTCATTATCATCGTTGTTATCGTCCTTATTATCCTCATAATTATCGTCGTTAATATCGTCGTTATTTTGTCACAATCATCGTCGTTAATGTCGTCGTTATTATCGTCATTATCATCGTTGTTATCGTCCTTATCATCCTCATAATTATCGTCGTTAATATCGTCGTTATTTTGTCATAATCATCGTCGTTAATGTCGTCGTTATTATCGTCATTATCTACGTTGTTATCGTCATAAATATTATCGTTAATATCGTCGTTATTATTGTCATTATCTTCTTTTTATTGTCTTTATTATCGTCGTTAATATCGTCGTTATTATCGTCGTTAATATCGTCGTTAATATCGTCATTATCATCGTTGTTATCGTCCTTATTATCCTCATAATTATCGTAGTTAATATCGTCGTTATTTTGTCATAATCGTCGTCGTTAATGTCGTCGTTATTATCGTCATTATCTACGTTGTTATCGTCATAAATATCATCGATAATATCGTCGTTATTATTGTTATTATCTTCTTTTTATCGTCGTTATTAACGTCGTTATTATCGTCGTTAATATCGTCGTTAATATCGTCATTATCATCGTTGTTATCGTCCTTATTATCCTCATAATTATCGTCGTTAATATCGTCGTTATTTTGTCATAAACATCGTCGCTAATGTCGTCGTTATTATCGTCATTATCATCGTTGTTATCGTCCTTATCATCCTCATAATTATCGTCGTTAATATCGTCGTTATTTTGTCATAATCATCGTCGTTAATGTCGTCGTTATTATCGTCATTATCTACGTTGTTATCGTCATAAATATTATCTTTAATATCGTCGTTATTATTGTCATTATCTTCTTTTTATTGTCTTTATTATCGTCGTTAATATCGTCGTTATTATCGTCGTTAATATCGTCGTTAATATCGTCATTATCATCGTTGTTATCGTCCTTATTATCCTCATAATTATCGTCGTTAATATCGTCGTTATTTTGTCATAATCGTCGTCGTTAATGTCGTCGTTATTATCGTCATTATCTACGTTGTTATCGTCATAAATAACATCGATAATATCGTCGTTATTATTGTCATTATCTTCTTTTTATCGTCGTTATTAACGTCGTTATTATCGTCGTTAATATCGTCGTTAATATCGTCATTATCATCGTTGTTATCGTCCTTATCATCCTCATAATTATCGTCGTTAATATCGTCGTTATTTTGTCATAATCATCGTCGTTAATGTCGCCGTTATTATCGTCATTATCTACGTTGTTATCGTCATAAATATTATCGTTAATATCGTCGTTATTATTGTCATTATCTTCTTTTTATCGTCGTTATTACGTCGTTATTATCGTCGTTAATATCGTCGTTAATATCGTCATTATCATCGTTGTTATCGTCCTTATCATCCTCATAATTATCGTCGTTAATATCGTCGTTATTTTGTCATAATCATCGTCGTTAATGTCGTCGTTATTATCGTCATTATCTTCGTTGTTATCGTCATAATTATCATCGTTAATATCGTCGTTATTATTGTCATTATCTTCTTTTTATCGTCGTTATTATCGTCGTTATTATCGTCGTTAATATCGTCGTTAATATCGTCATTATCATCGTTGTTATCGTCCTTATTATCCTCATAATTATCGTCGTTAATATCGTCGTTATTTAGTCACAATCATCGTCGTTAATGTCGTCGTTATTATCGTCATTATCATCGTTGTTATCGTCCTTATCATCCTCATAATTATCGTCGTTAATATCGTCGTTATTTTGTCATAATCATCGTCGTTAATGTCGCCGTTATTATCGTCATTATCTACGTTGTTATCGTCATAAATATTATCGTTAATATCGTCGTTATTATTGTCATTATCTTCTTTTTATTGTCTTTATTATCGTCGTTAATATCGTCGTTATTATCGTCGTTAATATCGTCGTTAATATCGTCATTATCATCATTGTTATCGTCCTTATCATCCTCATAATTATCGTCGTTAATATCGTCGTTATTTTGTCACAATCATCGTCGTTAATGTCGTCGTTATTATCGTCATTATCTTCGTTGTTATCGTCATAATTATCATCGTTAATATCGTCGTTATTATTGTCATTATCTTCTTTTTATCGTCGTTATTATCGTCGTTATTATCGTCGTTAATATCGTCGTTAATATCGTCATTATCATCGTTGTTATCGTCCTTATTATCCTCATAATTATCGTCGTTAATATCGTCGTTATTTAGTCACAATCATCGTCGTTAATGTCGTCGTTATTATCGTCATTATCATCGTTGTTATCGTCCTTATCATCCTCATAATTATCGTCGTTAATATCGTCGTTATTTTGTCATAATCATCGTCGTTAATGTCGCCGTTATTATCGTCATTATCTACGTTGTTATCGTCATAAATATTATCGTTAATATCGTCGTTATTATTGTCATTATCTTCTTTTTATTGTCTTTATTATCGTCGTTAATATCGTCGTTAATATCGTCGTTAATATCGTCGTTAATATCGTCATTATCATCGTTGTTATCGTCCTTATTATCCTCATAATTATCGTCGTTAATATCGTCGTTATTTTGTCATAATCATCGTCGTTAATTTCGTCGTTATTATCGTCATTATCTACGTTGTTATCGTCATAAATATCATCGATAATATCGTCGTTATTATTGTCATTATCTTCTTTTTATCGTCGTTATTAACGTCGTTATTATCGTCGTTAATATCGTCATTATCATCGTTGTTATCGTCCTTATTATCCTCATAATTATCGTCGTTAATATCGTCGTTATTTTGTCACAATCATCGTCGTTAATGTCGTCGTTATTATCGTCATTATCATCGTTGTTATCGTCCTTATCATCCTCATAATTATCGTCGTTAATATCGTCGTTATTTTGTCATAATCATTGACGATAATGTCGTCGTTATTATCGTCATTATCTTCGTTGTTATCGTCATAATTATCATCGTTAATATCGTCGTTATTATTGTCATTATCTTCTTTTTATCGTCGTTATTATCGTCGTTAATATCGTCGTTAATATCGTCATTATCATCGTTGTTATCGTCCTTATCATCCTCATAATTATCGTCGTTAATATCGTCGTTATTTTGTCATAATCATCGTCGTTAATGTCGTCGTTATTATCGTCATTATCTACGTTGTTATCGTCATAAATATTATCGTTAATATCGTCGTTATTATTGTCATTATCTTCTTTTTATTGTCTTTATTATCGTCGTTAATATCGTCGTTATTATCGTCGTTAATATCGTCGTTAATATCGTCATTATCATCGTTGTTATCGTCCTTATTATCCTCATAATTATCGCCGTTAATATCGTCGTTATTTTGTCATAATCGTCGTCGTTAATGTCGTCGTTATTATCGTCATTATCTACGTTGTTATCGTCATAAATAACATCGATAATATCGTCGTTATTATTGTCATTATCTTCTTTTTATCGTCGTTATTATCGTCGTTAATATCGTCGTTAATATCGTCATTATCATCGTTGTTATCGTCCTTATCATCCTCATAATTATCGTCGTTAATATCGTCGTTATTTTGTCATAATCATCGTCGTTAATGTCGTCGTTATTATCGTCATTATCTACGTTGTTATCGACATAAATATTATCTTTAATATCGTCGTTATTATTGTCATTATCTTCTTTTTATTGTCTTTATTATCGTCGTTAATATCGTCGTTATTATCGTCGTTAATATCGTCGTTAATATCGTCATTATCATCGTTGTTATCGTCCTTATTATCCTCATAATTATCGTCGTTAATATCGTCGTTATTTTGTCATAATCATCGTCGTTAATGTCGTCGTTATTATCGTCATTATCTACGTTGTTATCGTCATAAATATCATCGATAATATCGTCGTTATTATTGTCATTATCTTCTTTTTATCGTCGTTATTAACGTCGTTATTATCGTCGTTAATATCGTCGTTAATATCGTCATTATCATCGTTGTTATCGTCCTTATTATCCTCATAATTATCGTCGTTAATATCGTCGTTATTTTGTCACAATCATCGTCGTTAATGTCGTCGTTATTATCGTCATTATCATCGTTGTTATCGTCCTTATCATCCTCATAATTATCGTCGTTAATATCGTCGTTATTTTGTCATAATCATTGACGATAATGTCGTCGTTATTATCGTCATTATCTTCGTTGTTAACGTCATAATTATCATCGTTAATATCGTCGTTATTATTGTCATTATCTTCTTTTTATCGTCGTTATTATCGTCGTTAATATCGTCGTTATTATCGTCGTTAATATCGTCGTTAATATCGTCATTATCATCGTTGTTATCGTCCTTATTATCCTCATAATTATCGTCGTTAATATCGTCGTTATTTTGTCATAATCATCGTCGTTAATGTCGTCGTTATTATCGTCATTATCTACGTTGTTATTGTCATAAATATCATCGATAATATCGTCGTTATTATTGTCATTATCTTCTTTTTATTGTCTTTATTATCGTCGTTAATATCGTCGTTATTATCGTCGTTAATATCGTCGTTAATATCGTCATTATCATCGTTGTTATCGTCCTTATTATCCTCATAATTATCGTCGTTAATATCGTCGTTATTTTGTCATAATCATCGTCGTTAATGTCGTCGTTATTATCGTCATTATCTACGTTGTTATCGTCATAAATATTATCTTTAATATCGTCGTTATTATTGTCATTATCTTCTTTTTATTGTCTTTATTATCGTCGTTAATATCGTCGTTATTATCGTCGTTAATATCGTCGTTAATATCGTCATTATCATCGTTGTTATCGTCCTTATTATCCTCATAATTATCGTCGTTAATATCGTCGTTATTTTGTCATAATCGTCGTCGTTAATGTCGTCGTTATTATCGTCATTATCTACGTTGTTATCGTCATAAATAACATCGATAATATCGTCGTTATTATTGTCATTATCTTCTTTTTATCGTCGTTATTAACGTCGTTATTATCGTCGTTAATATCGTCGTTAATATCGTCATTATCATCGTTGTTATCGTCCTTATCATCCTCATAATTATCGTCGTTAATATCGTCGTTATTTTGTCATAATCATCGTCGTTAATGTCGTCGTTATTATCGTCATTATCTACGTTGTTATCGACATAAATATTATCTTTAATATCGTCGTTATTATTGTCATTATCTTCTTTTTATTGTCTTTATTATCGTCGTTAATATCGTCGTTATTATCGTCGTTAATATCGTCGTTAATATCGTCATTATCATCGTTGTTATCGTCCTTATTATCCTCATAATTATCGTCGTTAATATCGTCGTTATTTTGTCATAATCATCGTCGTTAATGTCGTCGTTATTATCGTCATTATCTACGTTGTTATCGTCATAAATATCATCGATAATATCGTCGTGATTATTGTCATTATCTTCTTTTTATCGTCGTTATTACGTCGTTATTATCGTCGTTAATATCGTCGTTAATATCGTCATTATCATCGTTGTTATCGTCCTTATCATCCTCATAATTATCGTCGTTAATATCGTCGTTATTTTGTCATAATCATCGTCGTTAATGTCGTCGTTATTATCGTCATTATCTACGTTGTTATCGTCATAAATATCATCGATAATATCGTCGTTATTATTGTCATTATCTTCTTTTTATCGTCGTTATTAACGTCGTTATTATCGTCGTTAATATCGTCGTTAATATCGTCATTATCATCGTTGTTATCGTCCTTATCATCCACATAATTATCGTCGTTAATATCGTCGTTATTTTGTCACAATCATCGTCGTTAATGTCGTCGTTATTATCGTCATTATCATCGTTGTTATCGTCCTTATCATCCTCATAATTATCGTCGTTAATATCGTCGTTATTTTGTCATAATCATTGACGATAATGTCGTCGTTATTATCGTCATTATCTTCGTTGTTATCGTCATAATTATCATCGTTAATATCGTCGTTATTATTGTCATTATCTTCTTTTTATCGTCGTTATTATCGTCGTTATTATCGTCGTTAATATCGTCATTATCATCGTTGTTATCGTCCTTATTATCCTCATAATTATCGTCGTTAATATCGTCGTTATTTTGTCACAATCATCGTCGTTAATGTCGTCGTTATTATCGTCATTATCATCGTTGTTATCGTCCTTATCATCCTCATAATTATCGTCGTTAATATCGTCGTTATTTTGTCATAATCATCGTCGTTAATGTCGTCGTTATTATCGTCATTATCTACGTTGTTATCGACATAAATATTATCTTTAATATCGTCGTTATTATTGTCATTATCTTCTTTTTATTGTCTTTATTATCGTCGTTAATATCGTCGTTATTATCGTCGTTAATATCGTCGTTAATATCGTCATTATCATCGTTGTTATCGTCCTTATTATCCTCATAATTATCGTCGTTAATATCGTCGTTATTTTGTCATAATCATCGTCGTTAATGTCGTCGTTATTATCGTCATTATCTACGTTGTTATCGTCATAAATATCATCGATAATATCGTCGTTATTATTGTCATTATCTTCTTTTTATCGTCGTTATTAACGTCGTTATTATCGTCGTTATTATCGTCGTTAATATCGTCATTATCATCGTTGTTATCGTCCTTATTATCCTCATAATTATCGTCGTTAATATCGTCGTTATTTTGTCACAATCATCGTCGTTAATGTCGTCGTTATTATCGTCATTATCATCGTTGTTATCGTCCTTATCATCCTCATAATTATCGTCGTTAATATCGTCGTTATTTTGTCATAATCATCGTCGTTAATGTCGTCGTTATTATCGTCATTATCTACGTTGTTATCGTCATAAACATCATCGATAATATCGTCGTTATTATTGTCATTATCTTCTTTTTATCGTCGTTATTAACGTCGTTATTATCGTCGTTAATATCGTCATTATCATCGTTGTTATCGTCCTTATTATCCTCATAATTATCGTCGTTAATATCGTCGTTATTTTGTCACAATCATCGTCGTTAATGTCGTCGTTATTATCGTCATTATCATCGCTGTTATCGTCCTTATCATCCTCATAATTATCGTCGTTAATATCGTCGTTATTTTGTCATAATCATCGTCGTTAATGTCGTCGTTATTATCGTCATTATCTACGTTGTTATCGTCATAAATATTATCGTTAATATCGTCGTTATTATTGTCATTATCTTCTTTTTATTGTCTTTATTATCGTCGTTAATATCGTCGTTATTATCGTCGTTAATATCGTCGTTAATATCGTCATTATCATCGTTGTTATCGTCCTTATTATCCTCATAATTATCGTCGTTAATATCGTCGTTATTTTGTCATAATCATGGTCGTTAATGTCGTCGTTATTATCGTCATTATCTACGTTGTTATCGTCATAAATATCATCGATAATATCGTCGTTATTATTGTTATTATCTTCTTTTTATCGTCGTTATTAACGTCGTTATTATCGTCGTTAATATCGTCGTTAATATCGACATTATCATCGTTGTTATCGTCCTTATTATCCTCATAATTATCGTCGTTAATATCGTCGTTATTTTGTCATAAACATCGTCGCTAATGTCGTCGTTATTATCGTCATTATCATCGTTGTTATCGTCCTTATCATCCTCATAATTATCGTCGTTAATATCGTCGTTATTTTGTCATAATCATCGTCGTTAATGTCGTCGTTATTATCGTCATTATCTACGTTGTTATCGTCATAAATATTATCTTTAATATCGTCGTTATTATTGTCATTATCTTCTTTTTATTGTCTTTATTATCGTCGTTAATATCGTCGTTATTATCGTCGTTAATATCGTCGTTAATATCGTCATTATCATCGTTGTTATCGTCCTTATTATCCTCATAATTATCGTCGTTAATATCGTCGTTATTTTGTCATAATCGTCGTCGTTTATGTCGTCGTTATTATCGTCATTATCTACGTTGTTATCATCATAAATAACATCGATAATATCGTCGTTATTATTGTCATTATCTTCTTTTTATCGTCGTTATTAACGTCGTTATTATCGTCGTTAATATCGTCGTTAATATCGTCATTATCATCGTTGTTATCGTCCTTATCATCCTCATAATTATCGTCGTTAATATCGTCGTTATTTTGTCATAATCATCGTCGTTAATGTCGTCGTTATTATCGTCATTATCTACGTTGTTATCGACATAAATATTATCTTTAATATCGTCGTTATTATTGTCATTATCTTCTTTTTATTGTCTTTATTATCGTCGTTAATATCGTCGTTATTATCGTCGTTAATATCGTCGTTAATATCGTCATTATCATCGTTGTTATCGTCCTTATTATCCTCATAATTATCGTCGTTAATATCGTCGTTATTTTGTCATAATCATCGTCGTTAATGTCGTCGTTATTATCGTCATTATCTACGTTGTTATCGTCATAAATATCATCGATAATATCGTCGTGATTATTGTCATTATCTTCTTTTTATCGTCGTTATTACGTCGTTATTATCGTCGTTAATATCGTCGTTAATATCGTCATTATCATCGTTGTTATCGTCCTTATCATCCTCATAATTATCGTCGTTAATATCGTCGTTATTTTGTCATAATCATCGTCGTTAATGTCGTCGTTATTATCGTCATTATCTACGTTGTTATCGTCATAAATATCATCGATAATATCGTCGTTATTATTGTCATTATCTTCTTTTTATCGTCGTTATTAACGTCGTTATTATCGTCGTTAATATCGTCGTTAATATCGTCATTATCATCGTTGTTATCGTCCTTATCATCCTCATAATTATCGTCGTTAATATCGTCGTTATTTTGTCACAATCATCGTCGTTAATGTCGTCGTTATTATCGTCATTATCATCGTTGTTATCGTCCTTATCATCCTCATAATTATCGTCGTTAATATCGTCGTTATTTTGTCATAATCATTGACGATAATGTCGTCGTTATTATCGTCATTATCTTCGTTGTTATCGTCATAATTATCATCGTTAATATCGTCGTTATTATTGTCATTATCTTCTTTTTATCGTCGTTATTATCGTCGTTATTATCGTCGTTAATATCGTCATTATCATCGTTGTTATCGTCCTTATTATCCTCATAATTATCGTCGTTAATATCGTCGTTATTTAGTCACAATCATCGTCGTTAATGTCGTCGTTATTATCGTCATTATCATCGTTGTTATCGTCCTTATCATCCTCATAATTATCGTCGTTAATATCGTCGTTATTTTGTCATAATCATCGTCGTTAATGTCGTCGTTATTATCGTCATTATCTACGTTGTTATCGACATAAATATTATCTTTAATATCGTCGTTATTATTGTCATTATCTTCTTTTTATTGTCTTTATTATCGTCGTTAATATCGTCGTTATTATCGTCGTTAATATCGTCGTTAATATCGTCATTATCATCGTTGTTATCGTCCTTATTATCCTCATAATTATCGTCGTTAATATCGTCGTTATTTTGTCATAATCATCGTCGTTAATGTCGTCGTTATTATCGTCATTATCTACGTTGTTATCGTCATAAATATCATCGATAATATCGTCGTTATTATTGTCATTATCTTCTTTTTATCGTCGTTATTAACGTCGTTATTATCGTCGTTATTATCGTCGTTAATATCGTCATTATCATCGTTGTTATCGTCCTTATTATCCTCATAATTATCGTCGTTAATATCGTCGTTATTTTGTCACAATCATCGTCGTTAATGTCGTCGTTATTATCGTCATTATCATCGTTGTTATCGTCCTTATCATCCTCATAATTATCGTCGTTAATATCGTCGTTATTTTGTCATAATCATCGTCGTTAATGTCGTCGTTATTATCGTCATTATCTACGTTGTTATCGTCATAAATATTATCGTTAATATCGTCGTTATTATTGTCATTATCTTCTTTTTATTGTCTTTATTATCGTCGTTAATATCGTCGTTAATATCGTCGTTAATATCGTCGTTAATATCGTCATTATCATCGTTGTTATCGTCCTTATTATCCTCATAATTATCGTCGTTAATATCGTCGTTATTTTGTCATAATCATCGTCGTTAATGTCGTCGTTATTATCGTCATTATCTACGTTGTTATCGTCATAAACATCATCGATAATATCGTCGTTATTATTGTCATTATCTTCTTTTTATCGTCGTTATTAACGTCGTTATTATCGTCGTTAATATCGTCATTATCATCGTTGTTATCGTCCTTATTATCCTCATAATTATCGTCGTTAATATCGTCGTTATTTTGTCACAATCATCGTCGTTAATGTCGTCGTTATTATCGTCATTATCATCGCTGTTATCGTCCTTATCATCCTCATAATTATCGTCGTTAATATCGTCGTTATTTTGTCATAATCATCGTCGTTAATGTCGTCGTTATTATCGTCATTATCTACGTTGTTATCGTCATAAATATTATCGTTAATATCGTCGTTATTATTGTCATTATCTTCTTTTTATTGTCTTTATTATCGTCGTTAATATCGTCGTTATTATCGTCGTTAATATCGTCGTTAATATCGTCATTATCATCGTTGTTATCGTCCTTATTATCCTCATAATTATCGCCGTTAATATCGTCGTTATTTTGTCATAATCATCGTCGTTAATGTCGTCGTTATTATCGTCATTATCTACGTTGTTATCGTCATAAATATCATCGATAATATCGTCGTTATTATTGTTATTATCTTCTTTTTATCGTCGTTATTAACGTCGTTATTATCGTCGTTAATATCGTCGTTAATATCGTCATTATCATCGTTGTTATCGTCCTTATTATCCTCATAATTATCGTCGTTAATATCGTCGTTATTTTGTCATAAACATCGTCGCTAATGTCGTCGTTATTATCGTCATTATCATCGTTGTTATCGTCCTTATCATCCTCATAATTATCGTCGTTAATATCGTCGTTATTTTGTCATAATCATCGTCGTTAATGTCGTCGTTATTATCGTCATTATCTACGTTGTTATCGTCATAAATATTATCTTTAATATCGTCGTTATTATTGTCATTATCTTCTTTTTATTGTCTTTATTATCGTCGTTAATATCGTCGTTATTATCGTCGTTAATATCGTCGTTAATATCGTCATTATCATCGTTGTTATCGTCCTTATTATCCTCATAATTATCGTCGTTAATATCGTCGTTATTTTGTCATAATCGTCGTCGTTAATGTCGTCGTTATTATCGTCGTTATCTACGTTGTTATCGTCATAAATAACATCGATAATATCGTCGTTATTATTGTCATTATCTTCTTTTTATCGTCGTTATTAACGTCGTTATTATCGTCGTTATTATCGTCGTTAATATCGTCATTATCATCGTTGTTATCGTCCTTATTATCCTCATAATTATCGTCGTTAATATCGTCGTTATTTTGTCACAATCATCGTCGTTAATGTCGTCGTTATTATCGTCATTATCATCGTTGTTATCGTCCTTATCATCCTCATAATTGTCGTCGTTAATATCGTCGTTATTTTGTCATAATCATCGTCGTTAATATCGTCGTTAATATCGTCATTATCATCGTTGTTATCGTCCTTATTATCCTCATAATTATCGTCGTTATTATCGTCGTTATTTTGTCATAATCATAGTCGTTAATGTCGTCGTTATTATCGTCATTATCTACGTTGTTATCGTCATAAATATCATCGATAATATCGTCGTTATTATTGTTATTATCTTCTTTTTATCGTCGTTATTAACGTCGTTATTATCGTCGTTAATATCGTCGTTAATATCGTCATTATCATCGTTGTTATCGTCCTTATTATCCTCATAATTATCGTCGTTAATATCGTCGTTATTTTGTCATAAACATCGTCGCTAATGTCGTCGTTATTATCGTCATTATCATCGTTGTTATCGTCCTTATCATCCTCATAATTATCGTCGTTAATATCGTCGTTATTTTGTCATAATCATCGTCGTTAATGTCGTCGTTATTATCGTCATTATCTACGTTGTTATCGTCATAAATATTATCTTTAATATCGTCGTTATTATTGTCATTATCTTCTTTTTATTGTCTTTATTATCGTCGTTAATATCGTCGTTATTATCGTCGTTAATATCGTCGTTAATATCGTCATTATCATCGTTGTTATCGTCCTTATTATCCTCATAATTATCGTCGTTAATATCGTCGTTATTTTGTCATAATCGTCGTCGTTAATGTCGTCGTTATTATCGTCATTATCTACGTTGTTATCGTCATAAATAACATCGATAATATCGTCGTTATTATTGTCATTATCTTCTTTTTATCGTCGTTATTATCGTCGTTATTATCGTCGTTAATATCGTCGTTAATATCGTCATTATCATCGTTGTTATCGTCCTTATCATCCTCATAATTATCGTCGTTAATATCGTCGTTATTTTGTCATAATCATCGTCGTTAATGTCGTCGTTATTATCGTCATTATCTACGTTGTTATCGACATAAATATTATCTTTAATATCGTCGTTATTATTGTCATTATCTTCTTTTTATTGTCTTTATTATCGTCGTTAATATCGTCGTTATTATCGTCGTTAATATCGTCGTTAATATCGTCATTATCATCGTTGTTATCGTCCTTATTATCCTCATAATTATCGTCGTTAATATCGTCGTTATTTTGTCATAATCATCGTCGTTAATGTCGTCGTTATTATCGTCATTATCTACGTTGTTATCGTCATAAATATCATCGATAATATCGTCGTGATTATTGTCATTATCTTCTTTTTATCGTCGTTATTACGTCGTTATTATCGTCGTTAATATCGTCGTTAATATCGTCATTATCATCGTTGTTATCGTCCTTATCATCCTCATAATTATCGTCGTTAATATCGTCGTTATTTTGTCATAATCATCGTCGTTAATGTCGTCGTTATTATCGTCATTATCTACGTTGTTATCGTCATAAATATCATCGATAATATCGTCGTTATTATTGTCATTATCTTCTTTTTATCGTCGTTATTAACGTCGTTATTATCGTCGTTAATATCGTCGTTAATATCGTCATTATCATCGTTGTTATCGTCCTTATCATCCTCATAATTATCGTCGTTAATATCGTCGTTATTTTGTCACAATCATCGTCGTTAATGTCGTCGTTATTATCGTCATTATCATCGTTGTTATCGTCCTTATCATCCTCATAATTATCGTCGTTAATATCGTCGTTATTTTGTCATAATCATTGACGATAATGTCGTCGTTATTATCGTCATTATCTTCGTTGTTATCGTCATAATTATCATCGTTAATATCGTCGTTATTATTGTCATTATCTTCTTTTTATCGTCGTTATTATCGTCGTTAATATCGTCATTATCATCGTTGTTATCGTCCTTATTATCCTCATAATTATCGTCGTTAATATCGTCGTTATTTAGTCACAATCATCGTCGTTAATGTCGTCGTTATTATCGTCATTATCATCGTTGTTATCGTCCTTATCATCCTCATAATTATCGTCGTTAATATCGTCGTTATTTTGTCATAATCATCGTCGTTAATGTCGTCGTTATTATCGTCATTATCTACGTTGTTATCGACATAAATATTATCTTTAATATCGTCGTTATTATTGTCATTATCTTCTTTTTATTGTCTTTATTATCGTCGTTAATATCGTCGTTATTATCGTCGTTAATATCGTCGTTAATATCGTCATTATCATCGTTGTTATCGTCCTTATTATCCTCATAATTATCGTCGTTAATATCGTCGTTATTTTGTCATAATCATCGTCGTTAATGTCGTCGTTATTATCGTCATTATCTACGTTGTTATCGTCATAAATATCATCGATAATATCGTCGTTATTATTGTCATTATCTTCTTTTTATCGTCGTTATTAACGTCGTTATTATCGTCGTTATTATCGTCGTTAATATCGTCATTATCATCGTTGTTATCGTCCTTATTATCCTCATAATTATCGTCGTTAATATCGTCGTTATTTTGTCACAATCATCGTCGTTAATGTCGTCGTTATTATCGTCATTATCATCGTTGTTATCGTCCTTATCATCCTCATAATTATCGTCGTTAATATCGTCGTTATTTTGTCATAATCATCGTCGTTAATGTCGTCGTTATTATCGTCATTATCTACGTTGTTATCGTCATAAATATTATCGTTAATATCGTCGTTATTATTGTCATTATCTTCTTTTTATTGTCTTTATTATCGTCGTTAATATCGTCGTTATTATCGTCGTTAATATCGTCGTTAATATCGTCATTATCATCGTTGTTATCGTCCTTATTATCCTCATAATTATCGTCGTTAATATCGTCGTTATTTTGTCACAATCATCGTCGTTAATGTCGTCGTTATTATCGTCATTATCATCGTTGTTATCGTCCTTATCATCCTCATAATTATCGTCGTTAATATCGTCGTTATTTTGTCATAATCATTGACGATAATGTCGTCGTTATTATCGTCATTATCTTCGTTGTTATCGTCATAATTATCATTGTTAATATCGTCGTTATTATTGTCATTATCTTCTTTTTATCGTCGTTATTATCGTCGTTATTATCGTCGTTAATATCGTCGTTAATATCGTCATTATCATCGTTGTTATCGTCCTTATTATCCTCATAATTATCGTCGTTAATATCGTCGTTATTTAGTCACAATCATCGTCGTTAATGTCGTCGTTATTATCGTCATTATCATCGTTGTTATCGTCCTTATCATCCTCATAATTATCGTCGTTAATATCGTCGTTATTTTGTCATAATCATCGTCGTTAATGTCGTCGTTATTATCGTCATTATCTACGTTGTTATCGTCATAAATATTATCGTTAATATCGTCGTTATTATTGTCATTATCTTCTTTTTATTGTCTTTATTTTCGTCGTTAATATCGTCGTTAATATCGTCGTTAATATCGTCGTTAATATCGTCATTATCATCGTTGTTATCGTCCTTATTATCCTCATAATTATCGTCGTTAATATCGTCGTTATTTTGTCATAATCATCGTCGTTAATGTCGTCGTTATTATCGTCATTATCTACGTTGTTATCGTCATAAATATCATCGATAATATCGTCGTTATTATTGTCATTATCTTCTTTTTATCGTCGTTATTAACGTCGTTATTATCGTCGTTAATATCGTCATTATCATCGTTGTTATCGTCCTTATTATCCTCATAATTATCGTCGTTAATATCGTCGTTATTTTGTCACAATCATCGTCGTTAATGTCGTCGTTATTATCGTCATTATCATCGTTGTTATCGTCCTTATCATCCTCATAATTATCGTCGTTAATATCGTCGTTATTTTGTCATAATCATCGTCGTTAATGTCGTCGTTATTATCGTCATTATCTACGTTGTTATCGTCATAAATATTATCGTTAATATCGTCGTTATTATTGTCATTATCTTCTTTTTATTGTCTTTATTTTCGTCGTTAATATCGTCGTTAATATCGTCGTTAATATCGTCGTTAATATCGTCATTATCATCGTTGTTATCGTCCTTATTATCCTCATAATTATCGTCGTTAATATCGTCGTTATTTTGTCATAATCATCGTCGTTAATGTCGTCGTTATTATCGTCATTATCTACGTTGTTATCGTCATAAATATCATCGATAATATCGTCGTTATTATTGTCATTATCTTCTTTTTATCGTCGTTATTAACGTCGTTATTATCGTCGTTAATATCGTCGTTAATATCGTCATTATCATCGTTGTTATCGTCCTTATTATCCTCATAATTATCGTCGTTAATATCGTCGTTATTTTGTCATAAACATCGTCGCTAATGTCGTCGTTATTATCGTCATTATCATCGTTGTTATCGTCCTTATCATCCTCATAATTATCGTCGTTAATATCGTCGTTATTTTGTCATAATCATCGTCGTTAATGTCGTCGTTATTATCGTCATTATCTACGTTGTTATCGTCATAAATATTATCTTTAATATCGTCGTTATTATTGTCATTATCTTCTTTTTATTGTCTTTATTATCGTCGTTAATATCGTCGTTATTATCGTCGTTAATATCGTCGTTAATATCGTCATTATCATCGTTGTTATCGTCCTTATTATCCTCATAATTATCGTCGTTAATATCGTCGTTATTTTGTCATAATCGTCGTCGTTAATGTCGTCGTTATTATCGTCATTATCTACGTTGTTATCGTCATAAATAACATCGATAATATCGTCGTTATTATTGTCATTATCTTCTTTTTATCGTCGTTATTAACGTCGTTATTATCGTCGTTAATATCGTCGTTAATATCGTCATTATCATCGTTGTTATCGTCCTTATCATCCTCATAATTATCGTCGTTAATATCGTCGTTATTTTGTCATAATCATCGTCGTTAATGTCGTCGTTATTATCGTCATTATCTACGTTGTTATCGTCATAAATATTATCGTTAATATCGTCGTTATTATTGTCATTATCTTCTTTTTATTGTCTTTATTATCGTCGTTAATATCGTCGTTAATATCGTTGTTAATATCGTCGTTAATATCGTCATTATCATCGTTGTTATCGTCCTTATTATCCTCATAATTATCGTCGTTAATATCGTCGTTATTTTGTCATAATCATCGTCGTTAATGTCGTCGTTATTATCGTCATTATCTACGTTGTTATCGTCATAAATATCATCGATAATATCGTCGTTATTATTGTCATTATCTTCTTTTTATCGTCGTTATTAACGTCGTTATTATCGTCGTTAATATCGTCATTATCATCGTTGTTATCGTCCTTATTATCCTCATAATTATCGTCGTTAATATCGTCGTTATTTTGTCACAATCATCGTCGTTAATGTCGTCGTTATTATCGTCATTATCATCGTTGTTATCGTCCTTATCATCCTCATAATTATCGTCGTTAATATCGTCGTTATTTTGTCATAATCATCGTCGTTAATGTCGTCGTTATTATCGTCATTATCTACGTTGTTATCGTCATAAATATTATCGTTAATATCGTCGTTATTATTGTCATTATCTTCTTTTTATTGTCTTTATTATCGTCGTTAATATCGTCGTTATTATCGTCGTTAATATCGTCGTTAATATCGTCATTATCATCGTTGTTATCGTCCTTATTATCCTCATAATTATCGTCGTTAATATCGTCGTTATTTTGTCATAATCGTCGTCGTTAATGTCGTCGTTATTATCGTCATTATCTACGTTGTTATCGTCATAAATAACATCGATAATATCGTCGTTATTATTGTCATTATCTTCTTTTTATCGTCGTTATTAACGTCGTTATTATCGTCGTTAATATCGTCGTTAATATCGTCATTATCATCGTTGTTATCGTCCTTATCATCCTCATAATTATCGTCGTTAATATCGTCGTTATTTTGTCATAATCATCGTCGTTAATGTCGTCGTTATTATCGTCATTATCTACGTTGTTATCGACATAAATATTATCTTTAATATCGTCGTTATTATTGTCATTATCTTCTTTTTATTGTCTTTATTATCGTCGTTAATATCGTCGTTATTATCGTCGTTAATATCGTCGTTAATATCGTCATTATCATCGTTGTTATCGTCCTTATTATCCTCATAATTATCGTCGTTAATATCGTCGTTATTTTGTCATAATCATCGTCGTTAATGTCGTCGTTATTATCGTCATTATCTACGTTGTTATCGTCATAAATATCATCGATAATATCGTCGTTATTATTGTCATTATCTTCTTTTTATCGTCGTTATTACGTCGTTATTATCGTCGTTAATATCGTCGTTAATATCGTCATTATCATCGTTGTTATCGTCCTTATCATCCTCATAATTATCGTCGTTAATATCGTCGTTATTTTGTCATAATCATCGTCGTTAATGTCGTCGTTATTATCGTCATTATCTACGTTGTTATCGTCATAAATATCATCGATAATATCGTCGTTATTATTGTCATTATCTTCTTTTTATCGTCGTTATTAACGTCGTTATTATCGTCGTTAATATCGTCGTTAATATCGTCATTATCATCGTTGTTATCGTCCTTATCATCCTCATAATTATCGTCGTTAATATCGTCGTTATTTTGTCACAATCATCGTCGTTAATGTCGTCGTTATTATCGTCATTATCATCGTTGTTATCGTCCTTATCATCCTCATAATTATCGTCATTAATATCGTCGTTATTTTGTCATAATCATTGACGATAATGTCGTCGTTATTATCGTCATTATCTTCGTTGTTATCGTCATAATTATCATCGTTAATATCGTCGTTATTATTGTCATTATCTTCTTTTTATCGTCGTTATTATCGTCGTTATTATCGTCGTTAATATCGTCATTATCATCGTTGTTATCGTCCTTATCATCCTCATAATTATCGTCGTTAATATCGTCGTTATTTTGTCATAATCATCGTCGTTAATGTCGTCGTTATTATCGTCATTATCTACGTTGTTATCGACATAAATATTATCTTTAATATCGTCGTTATTATTGTCATTATCTTCTTTTTATTGTCTTTATTATCGTCGTTAATATCGTCGTTATTATCGTCGTTAATATCGTCGTTAATATCGTCATTATCATCGTTGTTATCGTCCTTATTATCCTCATAATTATCGTCGTTAATATCGTCGTTATTTTGTCATAATCATCGTCGTTAATGTCGTCGTTATTATCGTCATTATCTACGTTGTTATCGTCATAAATATCATCGATAATATCGTCGTTATTATTGTCATTATCTTCTTTTTATCGTCGTTATTAACGTCGTTATTATCGTCGTTATTATCGTCGTTAATATCGTCATTATCATCGTTGTTATCGTCCTTATTATCCTCATAATTATCGTCGTTAATATCGTCGTTATTTTGTCACAATCATCGTCGTTAATGTCGTCGTTATTATCGTCATTATCATCGTTGTTATCGTCCTTATCATCCTCATAATTATCGTCGTTAATATCGTCCTTATTTTGTCATAATCATCGTCGTTAATGTCGTCGTTATTATCGTCATTATCTACGTTGTTATCGTCATAAATATTATCGTTAATATCGTCGTTATTATTGTCATTATCTTCTTTTTATTGTCTTTATTATCGTCGTTAATATCGTCGTTATTATCGTCGTTAATATCGTCGTTAATATCGTCATTATCATCGTTGTTATCGTCCTTATTATCCTCATAATTATCGTCGTTAATATCGTCGTTATTTTGTCACAATCATCGTCGTTAATGTCGTCGTTATTATCGTCATTATCATCGTTGTTATCGTCCTTATCATCCTCATAATTATCGTCGTTAATATCGTCGTTATTTTGTCATAATCATTGACGATAATGTCGTCGTTATTATCGTCATTATCTTCGTTGTTATCGTCATAATTATCATCGTTAATATCGTCGTTATTATTGTCATTATCTTCTTTTTATCGTCGTTATTATCGTCGTTATTATCGTCGTTAATATCGTCGTTAATATCGTCATTATCATCGTTGTTATCGTCCTTATTATCCTCATAATTATCGTCGTTAATATCGTCGTTATTTAGTCACAATCATCGTCGTTAATGTCGTCGTTATTATCGTCATTATCATCGTTGTTATCGTCCTTATCATCCTCATAATTATCGTCGTTAATATCGTCGTTATTTTGTCATAATCATCGTCGTTAATGTCGTCGTTATTATCGTCATTATCTACGTTGTTATCGTCATAAATATTATCGTTAATATCGTCGTTATTATTGTCATTATCTTCTTTTTATTGTCTTTATTATCGTCGTTAATATCGTCGTTAATATCGTCGTTAATATCGTCATTATCATCGTTGTTATCGTCCTTATTATCCTCATAATTATCGTCGTTAATATCGTCGTTATTTTGTCATAATCATCGTCGTTAATGTCGTCGTTATTATCGTCATTATCTACGTTGTTATCGTCATAAATATCATCGATAATATCGTCGTTATTATTGTCATTATCTTCTTTTTATCGTCGTTATTAACGTCGTTATTATCGTCGTTAATATCGTCATTATCATCGTTGTTATCGTCCTTATTATCCTCATAATTATCGTCGTTAATATCGTCGTTATTTTGTCACAATCATCGTCGTTAATGTCGTCGTTATTATCGTCATTATCATCGCTGTTATCGTCCTTATCATCCTCATAATTATCGTCGTTAATATCGTCGTTATTTTGTCATAATCATCGTCGTTAATGTCGTCGTTATTATCGTCATTATCTACGTTGTTATCGTCATAAATATTATCGTTAATATCGTCGTTATTATTGTCATTATCTTCTTTTTATTGTCTTTATTATCGTCGTTAATATCGTCGTTATTATCGTCGTTAATATCGTCGTTAATATCGTCATTATCATCGTTGTTATCGTCCTTATTATCCTCATAATTATCGTCGTTAATATCGTCGTTATTTTGTCATAATCATCGTCGTTAATGTCGTCGTTATTATCGTCATTATCTACGTTGTTATCGTCATAAATATCATCGATAATATCGTCGTTATTATTGTCATTATCTTCTTTTTATCGTCGTTATTAACGTCGTTATTATCGTCGTTAATATCGTCATTATCATCGTTGTTATCGTCCTTATTATCCTCATAATTATCGTCGTTAATATCGTCGTTATTTTGTCACAATCATCGTCGTTAATGTCGTCGTTATTATCGTCATTATCATCGTTGTTATCGTCCTTATCATCCTCATAATTATCGTCGTTAATATCGTCGTTATTTTGTCATAATCATCGTCGTTAATGTCGTCGTTATTATCGTCATTATCTACGTTGTTATCGTCATAAATATTATCGTTAATATCGTCGTTATTATTGTCATTATCTTCTTTTTATTGTCTTTATTATCGTCGTTAATATCGTCGTTATTATCGTCGTTAATATCGTCGTTAATATCGTCATTATCATCGTTGTTATCGTCCTTATTATCCTCATAATTATCGTCGTTAATATCGTCCTTATTTTGTCATAATCGTCGTCGTTAATGTCGTCGTTATTATCGTCATTATCTACGTTGTTATCGTCATAAATAACATCGATAATATCGTCGTTATTATTGTCATTATCTTCTTTTTATCGTCGTTATTAACGTCGTTATTATCGTCGTTAATATCGTCGTTAATATCGTCATTATCATCGTTGTTATCGTCCTTATCATCCTCATAATTATCGTCGTTAATATCGTCGTTATTTTGTCATAATCATCGTCGTTAATGTCGTCGTTATTATCGTCATTATCTACGTTGTTATCGACATAAATATTATCTTTAATATCGTCGTTATTATTGTCATTATCTTCTTTTTATTGTCTTTATTATCGTCGTTAATATCGTCGTTATTATCGTCGTTAATATCGTCGTTAATATCGTCATTATCATCGTTGTTATCGTCCTTATTATCCTCATAATTATCGTCGTTAATATCGTCGTTATTTTGTCATAATCATCGTCGTTAATGTCGTCGTTATTATCGTCATTATCTACGTTGTTATCGTCATAAATATCATCGATAATATCGTCGTTATTATTGTCATTATCTTCTTTTTATCGTCGTTATTACGTCGTTATTATCGTCGTTAATATCGTCGTTAATATCGTCATTATCATCGTTGTTATCGTCCTTATCATCCTCATAATTATCGTCGTTAATATCGTCGTTATTTTGTCATAATCATCGTCGTTAATGTCGTCGTTATTATCGTCATTATCTACGTTGTTATCGTCATAAATATCATCGATAATATCGTCGTTATTATTGTCATTATCTTCTTTTTATCGTCGTTATTAACGTCGTTATTATCGTCGTTAATATCGTCGTTAATATCGTCATTATCATCGTTGTTATCGTCCTTATCATCCTCATAATTATCGTCGTTAATATCGTCGTTATTTTGTCACAATCATCGTCGTTAATGTCGTCGTTATTATCGTCTTTATCATCGTTGTTATCGTCCTTATCATCCTCATAATTATCGTCGTTAATATCGTCGTTATTTTGTCATAATCATTGACGATAATGTCGTCGTTATTATCGTCATTATCTTCGTTGTTATCGTCATAATTATCATCGTTAATATCGTCGTTATTATTGTCATTATCTTCTTTTTATCGTCGTTATTATCGTCGTTATTATCGTCGTTAATATCGTCATTATCATCGTTGTTATCGTCCTTATTATCCTCATAATTATCGTCGTTAATATCGTCGTTATTTAGTCACAATCATCGTCGTTATTGTCGTCGTTATTATCGTCATTATCATCGTTGTTATCGTCCTTATCATCCTCATAATTATCGTCGTTAATATCGTCGTTATTTTGTCATAATCATCGTCGTTAATGTCGTCGTTATTATCGTCATTATCTACGTTGTTATCGTCATAAATATTATCGTTAATATCGTCGTTATTATTGTCATTATCTTCTTTTTATTGTCTTTATTATCGTCGTTAATATCGTCGTTAATAGCGTCGTTAATATCGTCGTTAATATCGTCATTATCATCGTTGTTATCGTCCTTATCATCCTCATAATTATCGTCGTTAATATCGTCGTTATTTTGTCATAATCATCGTCGTTAATGTCGTCGTTATTATCGTCATTATCTACGTTGTTATCGTCATAAATATTATCGTTAATATCGTCGTTATTATTGTCATTATCTTCTTTTTATTGTCTTTATTATCGTCGTTAATATCGTCGTTATTATCGTCGTTAATATCGTCGTTAATATCGTCATTATCATCGTTGTTATCGTCCTTATTATCCTCATAATTATCGCCGTTAATATCGTCGTTATTTTGTCATAATCGTCGTCGTTAATGTCGTCGTTATTATCGTCATTATCTACGTTGTTATCGTCATAAATAACATCGATAATATCGTCGTTATTATTGTCATTATCTTCTTTTTATCGTCGTTATTATCGTCGTTAATATCGTCGTTAATATCGTCATTATCATCGTTGTTATCGTCCTTATCATCCTCATAATTATCGTCGTTAATATCGTCGTTATTTTGTCATAATCATCGTCGTTAATGTCGTCGTTATTATCGTCATTATCTACGTTGTTATCGACATAAATATTATCTTTAATATCGTCGTTATTATTGTCATTATCTTCTTTTTATTGTCTTTATTATCGTCGTTAATATCGTCGTTATTATCGTCGTTAATATCGTCGTTAATATCGTCATTATCATCGTTGTTATCGTCCTTATTATCCTCATAATTATCGTCGTTAATATCGTCGTTATTTTGTCATAATCATCGTCGTTAATGTCGTCGTTATTATCGTCATTATCTACGTTGTTATCGTCATAAATATCATCGATAATATCGTCGTTATTATTGTCATTATCTTCTTTTTATTGTCTTTATTATCGTCGTTAATATCGTCGTTATTATCGTCGTTAGTATCGTCGTTAATATCGTCATTATCATCGTTGTTATCGTCCTTATTATCCTCATAATTATCGTCGTTAATATCGTCGTTATTTTGTCATAATCATCGTCGTTAATGTCGTCGTTATTATCGTCATTATCTACGTTGTTATCGTCATAAATATCATCGATAATATCGTCGTTATTATTGTCATTATCTTCTTTTTATCGTCGTTATTAACGTCGTTATTATCGTCGTTAATATCGTCATTATCATCGTTGTTTTCGTCCTTATTATCCTCATAATTATCGTCGTTAATATCGTCGTTATTTTGTCACAATCATCGTCGTTAATGTCGTCGTTATTATCGTCATTATCATCGTTGTTATCGTCCTTATCATCCTCATAATTATCGTCGTTAATATCGTCGTTATTTTGTCATAATCATCGTCGTTAATGTCGTCGTTATTATCGTCATTATCTACGTTGTTATCGTCATAAATATTATCGTTAATATCGTCGTTATTATTGTCATTATCTTCTTTTTATTGTCTTTATTATCGTCGTTAATATCGTCGTTAATATCGTCGTTAATATCGTCGTTAATATCGTCATTATCATCGTTGTTATCGTCCTTATCATCCTCATAATTATCGTCGTTAATATCGTCGTTATTTTGTCATAATCATCGTCGTTAATGTCGTCGTTATTATCGTCATTATCTACGTTGTTATCGTCATAAATATTATCGTTAATATCGTCGTTATTATTGTCATTATCTTCTTTTTATTGTCTTTATTATCGTCGTTAATATCGTCGTTAATATCGTTGTTAATATCGTCGTTAATATCGTCATTATCATCGTTGTTATCGTCCTTATTATCCTCATAATTATCGTCGTTAATATCTACGTTATTTTGTCATAATCATCGTCGTTAATGTCGTCGTTATTATCGTCATTATCTACGTTGTTATCGTCATAAATATCATCGATAATATCGTCGTTATTATTGTCATTATCTTCTTTTTATCGTCGTTATTAACGTCGTTATTATCGTCGTTAATATCGTCATTATCATCGTTGTTATCGTCCTTATTATCCTCATAATTATCGTCGTTAATATCGTCGTTATTTTGTCACAATCATCGTCGTTAATGTCGTCGTTATTATCGTCATTATCATCGTTGTTATCGTCCTTATCATCCTCATAATTATCGTCGTTAATATCGTCGTTATTTTGTCATAATCATCGTCGTTAATGTCGTCGTTATTATCGTCATTATCTACGTTGTTATCGTCATAAATATTATCGTTAATATCGTCGTTATTATTGTCATTATCTTCTTTTTATTGTCTTTATTATCGTCGTTAATATCGTCGTTATTATCGTCGTTAATATCGTCGTTAATATCGTCATTATCATCGTTGTTATCGTCCTTATTATCCTCATAATTATCGTCGTTAATATCGTCGTTATTTTGTCATAATCGTCGTCGTTAATGTCGTCGTTATTATCGTCATTATCTACGTTGTTATCGTCATAAATAACATCGATAATATCGTCGTTATTATTGTCATTATCTTCTTTTTATCGTCGTTATTAACGTCGTTATTATCGTCGTTAATATCGTCGTTAATATCGTCATTATCATCGTTGTTATCGTCCTTATCATCCTCATAATTATCGTCGTTAATATCGTCGTTATTTTGTCATAATCATCGTCGTTAATGTCGTCGTTATTATCGTCATTATCTACGTTGTTATCGACATAAATATTATCTTTAATATCGTCGTTATTATTGTCATTATCTTCTTTTTATTGTCTTTATTATCGTCGTTAATATCGTCGTTATTATCGTCGTTAATATCGTCGTTAATATCGTCATTATCATCGTTGTTATCGTCCTTATTATCCTCATAATTATCGTCGTTAATATCGTCGTTATTTTGTCATAATCATCGTCGTTAATGTCGTCGTTATTATCGTCATTATCTACGTTGTTATCGTCATAAATATCATCGATAATATCGTCGTTATTATTGTCATTATCTTCTTTTTATCGTCGTTATTACGTCGTTATTATCGTCGTTAATATCGTCGTTAATATCGTCATTATCATCGTTGTTATCGTCCTTATCATCCTCATAATTATCGTCGTTAATATCGTCGTTATTTTGTCATAATCATCGTCGTTAATGTCGTCGTTATTATCGTCATTATCTACGTTGTTATCGTCATAAATATCATCGATAATATCGTCGTTATTATTGTCATTATCTTCTTTTTATCGTCGTTATTAACGTCGTTATTATCGTCGTTAATATCGTCGTTAATATCGTCATTATCATCGTTGTTATCGTCCTTATCATCCTCATAATTATCGTCGTTAATATCGTCGTTATTTTGTCACAATCATCGTCGTTAATGTCGTCGTTATTATCGTCATTATCATCGTTGTTATCGTCCTTATCATCCTCATAATTATCGTCGTTAATATCGTCGTTATTTTGTCATAATCATTGACGATAATGTCGTCGTTATTATCGTCATTATCTTCGTTGTTATCGTCATAATTATCATCGTTAATATCGTCGTTATTATTGTCATTATCTTCTTTTTATCGTCGTTATTATCGTCGTTATTATCGTCGTTAATATCGTCATTATCATCTTTGTTATCGTCCTTATTATCCTCATAATTATCGTCGTTAATATCGTCGTTATTTAGTCACAATCATCGTCGTTAATGTCGTCGTTATTATCGTCATTATCATCGTTGTTATCGTCCTTATCATCCTCATAATTATCGCCGTTAATATCGTCGTTATTTTGTCATAATCATCGTCGTTAATGTCGTCGTTATTATCGTCATTATCTACGTTGTTATCGTCATAAATATTATCGTTAATATCGTCGTTATTATTGTCATTATCTTCTTTTTATTGTCTTTATTATCGTCGTTAATATCGTCGTTAATAGCGTCGTTAATATCGTCGTTAATATCGTCATTATCATCGTTGTTATCGTCCTTATCATCCTCATAATTATCGTCGTTAATATCGTCGTTATTTTGTCATAATCATCGTCGTTAATGTCGTCGTTATTATCGTCATTATCTACGTTGTTATCGTCATAAATATTATCGTTAATATCGTCGTTATTATTGTCATTATCTTCTTTTTATTGTCTTTATTATCGTCGTTAATATCGTCGTTATTATCGTCGTTAATATCGTCGTTAATATCGTCATTATCATCGTTGTTATCGTCCTTATTATCCTCATAATTATCGCCGTTAATATCGTCGTTATTTTGTCATAATCGTCGTCGTTAATGTCGTCGTTATTATCGTCATTATCTACGTTGTTATCGTCATAAATAACATCGATAATATCGTCGTTATTATTGTCATTATCTTCTTTTTATCGTCGTTATTATCGTCGTTAATATCGTCGTTAATATCGTCATTATCATCGTTGTTATCGTCCTTATCATCCTCATAATTATCGTCGTTAATATCGTCGTTATTTTGTCATAATCATCGTCGTTAATGTCGTCGTTATTATCGTCATTATCTACGTTGTTATCGACATAAATATTATCTTTAATATCGTCGTCATTATTGTCATTATCTTCTTTTTATTGTCTTTATTATCGTCGTTAATATCGTCGTTATTATCGTCGTTAATATCGTCGTTAATATCGTCATTATCATCGTTGTTATCGTCCTTATTATCCTCATAATTATCGTCGTTAATATCGTCGTTATTTTGTCATAATCATCGTCGTTAATGTCGTCGTTATTATCGTCATTATCTACGTTGTTATCGTCATAAATATCATCGATAATATCGTCGTTATTATTGTCATTATCTTCTTTTTATTGTCTTTATTATCGTCGTTAATATCGTCGTTATTATCGTCGTTAGTATCGTCGTTAATATCGTCATTATCATCGTTGTTATCGTCCTTATTATCCTCATAATTATCGTCGTTAATATCGTCGTTATTTTGTCATAATCATCGTCGTTAATGTCGTCGTTATTATCGTCATTATCTACGTTGTTATCGTCATAAATATCATCGATAATATCGTCGTTATTATTGTCATTATCTTCTTTTTATCGTCGTTATTAACGTCGTTATTATCGTCGTTATTATCGTCGTTAATATCGTCATTATCATCGTTGTTATCGTCCTTATTATCCTCATAATTATCGTCGTTAATATCGTCGTTATTTTGTCACAATCATCGTCGTTAATGTCGTCGTTATTATCGTCATTATCATCGTTGTTATCGTCCTTATCATCCTCATAATTATCGTCGTTAATATCGTCGTTATTTTGTCATAATCATCGTCGTTAATGTCGTCGTTATTATCGTCATTATCTACGTTGTTATCGTCATAAATATTATCGTTAATATCGTCGTTATTATTGTCATTATCTTCTTTTTATTGTCTTTATTATCGTCGTTAATATCGTCGTTATTATCGTCATTATCTTCTTATTATCGTCGTTATTAACGTCGTTATTATCGTCGTTATTATCGTCGTTAATATCGTCATTATCATCGTTGTTATCGTCCGTATTATCCTCATAATTATCGTCGTTAATATCGTCGTTATTTTGTCATAATCATCGTCGTTAATGTCGTCGTTATTATCGTCATTATCTACGTTGTTATCGTCATAAATATCATCGATAATATCGTCGTTATTATTGTCATTATCTTCTTTTTATCGTCGTTATTAACGTCGTTATTATCGTCGTTAATATCGTCGTTAATATCGTCATTATCATCGTTGTTATCGTCCTTATCATCCTCATAATTATCGTCGTTAATATCGTCGTTATTTTGTCACAATCATCGTCGTTAATGTCGTCGTTATTATCGTCATTATCATCGTTGTTATCGTCCTTATCATCCTCATAATTATCGTCGTTAATATCGTCGTTATTTTGTCATAATCATTGACGATAATGTCGTCGTTATTATCGTCATTATCTTCGTTGTTATCGTCATAATTATCATCGTTAATATCGTCGTTATTATTGTCATTATCTTCTTTTTATCGTCGTTATTATCGTCGTTAATATCGTCGTTAATATCGTCATTATCATCGTTGTTATCGTCCTTATTATCCTCATAATTATCGTCGTTAATATCGTCGTTATTTTGTCACAATCATCGTCGTTAATGTCGTCGTTATTTTGTCACAATCATCGTCGTTAATGTCGTCGTTATTATCGTCATTATCATCGTTGTTATCGTCCTTATCATCCTCATAATTATCGTCGTTAATATCGTCGTTATTTTGTCATAATCATCGTCGTTAATGTCGTCGTTATTATCGTCATTATCTACGTTGTTATCGTCATAAATATTATCGTTAATATCGTCGTTATTATTGTCATTATCTTCTTTTTATTGTCTTTATTATCGTCGTTAATATCGTCGTTAAAATCGTCGTTAATATCGTCGTTAATATCGTCATTATCATCGTTGTTATCGTCCTTATTATCCTCATAATTATCGTCGTTAATATCGTCGTTATTTTGTCATAATCATCGTCGTTAATGTCGTCGTTATTATCGTCATTATCTACGTTGTTATCGTCATAAATATCATCGATAATATCGTCGTTATTATTGTCATTATCTTCTTATTATCGTCGTTATTAACGTCGTTATTATCGTCGTTATTATCGTCGTTAATATCGTCATTATCATCATTGTTATCGTCCTTATCATCCTCATAATTATCGTCGTTAATATCGTCGTTATTTTGTCATAATCATCGTCGTTAATGTCGTCGTTATTATCGTCATTATCTACGTTGTTATCGTCATAAATATCATCGATAATATCGTCGTTATTATTGTCATTATCTTCTTTTTATCGTCGTTATTAACGTCGTTATTATCGTCGTTAATATCGTCGTTAATATCGTCATTATCATCGTTGTTATCGTCCTTATCATCCTCATAATTATCGTCGATAATATCGTCGTTATTTTGTCATAATCATCGTCGTTAATGTCGTCGTTATTATCGTCATTATCATCGTTGTTATCGTCATAAATATCATCGATAATATCGTCGTTATTATTGTCATTATCTTCTTTTTATCGTCGTTATTAACGTCGTTATTATCGTCGTTAATATCGTCGTTAATATCGTCATTATCATCGTTGTTATCGTCCGTATTATCCTCATAATTATCGTCGTTAATATCTTCGTTATTTTGTCATAATCATCGTCGTTAATGTCGTCGTTATTATCGTCATTATCTACGTTGTTATCGTCATAAATATCATCGATAATATCGTCGTTATTATTGTCATTATCTTCTTTTTATCGTCGTTATTAACGTCGTTATTATCGTCGTTAATATCGTCGTTAATATCGTCATTATCATCGTTGTTATCGTCCTTATCATCCTCATAATTATCGTCGTTAATATCGTCGTTATTTTGTCACAATCATCGTCGTTAATGTCGTCGTTATTATCGTCATTATCATCGTTGTTATCGTCCTTATCATCCTCATAATTATCGTCGTTAATATCGTCGTTATTTTGTCATAATCATTGACGATAATGTCGTCGTTATTATCGTCATTATCTTCGTTGTTATCGTCATAATTATCATCGTTAATATCGTCGTTATTATTGTCATTATCTTCTTTTTATCGTCGTTATTATCGTCGTTAATATCGTCGTTAATATCGTCATTATCATCGTTGTTATCGTCCTTATTATCCTCATAATTATCGTCGTTAATATCGTCGTTATTTTGTCACAATCATCGTCGTTAATGTCGTCGTTATTATCGTCATTATCATCGTTGTTATCGTCCTTATCATCCTCATAATTATCGTCGTTAATATCGTCGTTATTTTGTCATAATCATCGTCGTTAATGTCGTCGTTATTATCGTCATTATCTACGTTGTTATCGTCATAAATATTATCGTTAATATCGTCGTTATTATTGTCATTATCTTCTTTTTATTGTCTTTATTATCGTCGTTAATATCGTCGTTAATATCGTCGTTAATATCGTCGTTAATATCGTCATTATCATCGTTGTTATCGTCCTTATTATCCTCATAATTATCGTCGTTAAAATCGTCGTTATTTTGTCATAATCATCGTCGTTAATGTCGTCGTTATTATCGTCATTATCTACGTTGTTATCGTCATAAATATCATCGATAATATCGTCGTTATTATTGTCATTATCTTCTTTTTATCGTCGTTATTAACGTCGTTATTATCGTCGTTATTATCGTCGTTAATATCGTCATTATCATCGTTGTTATCGTCCTTATTATCCTCATAATTATCGTCGTTAATATCGTCGTTATTTTGTCACAATCATCGTCGTTAATGTCGTCGTTATTATCGTCATTATCATCGTTGTTATCGTCCTTATCATCCTCATAATTATCGTCGTTAATATCGTCGTTATTTTGTCATAATCGTCGTCGTTAATGTCGTCGTTATTATCGTCATTATCTACGTTGTTATCGTCATAAATATCATCGATAATATCGTCGTTATTATTGTCATTATCTTCTTTTTATCGTCGTTATTAACGTCGTTATTATCGTCGTTAATATCGTCGTTAATATCGTCATTATCATCGTTGTTATCGTCCTTATCATCCTCATAATTATCGTCGTTAATATCGTCGTTATTTTGTCATAATCATCGTCGTTAATGTCGTCGTTATTATCGTCATTATCTACGTTGTTATCGTCATAAATATCATCGATAATATCGTCGTTATTATTGTCATTATCTTCTTTTTATCGTCGTTTTTAACGTCGTTATTATCGTCGTTAATATCGTCGTTAATATCGTCATTATCATCGTTGTTATCGTCCTTATTATCCTCATAATTATCGTCGTTAATATCGTCGTTATTTTGTCATAAACATCGTCGCTAATGTCGTCGTTATTATCGTCATTATCATCGTTGTTATCGTCCTTATCATCCTCATAATTATCGTCGTTAATATCGTCGTTATTTTGTCATAATCATCGTCATTAATGTCGTCGTTATTATCGTCATTATCTACGTTGTTATCGTCATAAATATTATCTTTAATATCGTCGTTATTATTGTCATTATCTTCTTTTTATTGTCTTTATTATCGTCGTTAATATCGTCGTTATTATCGTCGTTAATATCGTCGTTAATATCGTCATTATCATCGTTGTTATCGTCCTTATTATCCTCATAATTATCGTCGTTAATATCGTCGTTATTTTGTCATAATCGTCGTCGTTAATGTCGTCGTTATTATCGTCATTATCTACGTTGTTATCGTCATAAATAACATCGATAATATCGTCGTTATTATTGTCATTATCTTCTTTTTATCGTCGTTATTAACGTCGTTATTATCGTCGTTAATATCGTCGTTAATATCGTCGTTAATATCGTCATTATCATCGTTGTTATCGTCCTTATTATCCTCATAATTATCGTCGTTAATATCGTCGTTATTTTGTCATAATCATCGTCGTTAATGTCGTCGTTATTATCGTCATTATCTACGTTGTTATCGTCATAAATATCATCGATAATATCGTCGTTATTATTGTCATTATCTTCTTTTTATCGTCGTTATTAACGTCGTTATTATCGTCGTTATTATCGTCGTTAATATCGTCATTATCATCATTGTTATCGTCCTTATCATCCTCATAATTATCGTCGTTAATATCGTCGTTATTTTGTCATAATCATCGTCGTTAATGTCGTCGTTATTATCGTCATTATCTACGTTGTTATTGTCATAAATATCATCGATAATATCGTCGTTATTATTGTCATTATCTTCTTTTTATTGTCTTTATTATCGTCGTTAATATCGTCGTTATTATCGTCGTTAATATCGTCGTTATTATCGTCGTTAATATCGTCGTTAATATCGTCATTATCATCGTTGTTATCGTCGTTATTATCCTCATAATTATCGTCGTTATTATCGTCGTTATTTCGTCATTATCATCGTTGTTATCGTCGTTATTATCGTCGTTAATATCGTCATTATCATCGTTGTTATCGTCGTTATTATCGTCGTTAATATCGTCATTATCATCGTTGTTATCGTCCTTATCATCCTCATAATTATCGTCGTTAATATCGTCGTTATTTTGTCATAATCATCGTCGTTAATGTCGTCGTTATTATCGTCATTATCATCGTTGTTATCGTCATAAATATCATCGGTAATATCGTCGTTATTATTGTCATTATCTTCTTTTTATCGTCGTTATTAACGTCGTTATTATCGTCGTTAATATCGTCGTTAATATCGTCATTATCATCGTTGTTATCGTCCGTATTATCCTCATAATTATCGTCGTTAATATCGTCGTTATTTTGTCATAATCATCGTCGTTAATGTCGTCGTTATTATCGTCATTATCTACGTTGTTATCGTCATAAATATCATCGATAATATCGTCGTTATTATTGTCATTATCTTCTTTTTATCGTCGTTATTAACGTCGTTATTATCGTCGTTAATATCGTCGTTAATATCGTCATTATCATCGTTGTTATCGTCCTTATCATCCTCATAATTATCGTCGTTAATATCGTCGTTATTTTGTCACAATCATCGTCGTTAATGTCGTCGTTATTATCGTCATTATCATCGTTGTTATCGTCCTTATCATCCTCATAATTATCGTCGTTAATATCGTCGTTATTTTGTCATAATCATTGACGATAATGTCGTCGTTATTATCGTCATTATCTTCGTTGTTATCGTCATAATTATCATCGTTAATATCGTCGTTATTATTGTCATTATCTTCTTTTTATCGTCGTTATTATCGTCGTTAATATCGTCGTTAATATCGTCATTATCATCGTTGTTATCGTCGTTATTATCCTCATAATTATCGTCGTTATTATCGTCGTTATTTCGTCATTATCATCGTTGTTATCGTCGTTATTATCGTCGTTAATATCGTCATTATCATCGTTGTTATCGTCGTTATTATCGTCGTTAATATCGTCATTATCATCGTTGTTATCGTCCTTATTATCCTCATAATTATCGTCGGTAATATCGTCGTTATTTTGTCATAATCATCGTCGTTAATGTCGTCGTTATTATCGTCATTATCTACGTTGTTATCGTCATAAATATCATTGATAATATCGTCGTTATTATTGTCATTATCTTCTTTTTATCGTCGTTATTAACGTCGTTATTATCGTCGTTAATATCGTCGTTAATATCGTCATTATCATCGTTGTTATCGTCCTTATCATCCTCATAATTATCGTCGTTAATATCGTCGTTATTTTGTCACAATCATCGTCGTTAATGTCGTCGTTATTATCGTCATTATCATCGTTGTTATCGTCCTTATCATCCTCATAATTATCGTCGTTAATATCGTCGTTATTTTGTCATAATCATTGACGATAATGTCGTCGTTATTATCGTCATTATCTTCGTTGTTATCGTCATAATTATCATCGTTAATATCGTCGTTATTATTGTCATTATCTTCTTTTTATCGTCGTTATTATCGTCGTTAATATCGTCGTTATTATCGTCGTTAATATCGTCGTTAATATCGTCATTATCATCGTTGTTATCGTCCTTATTATCCTCATAATTATCGTCGTTAATATCGTCGTTATTTTGTCACAATCATCGTCGTTAATGTCGTCGTTATTATCGTCATTATCATCGTTGTTATCGTCCTTATCATCCTCATAATTATCGTCGTTAATATCGTCGTTATTTTGTCATAATCATCGTCGTTAATGTCGTCGTTATTATCGTCATTATCTACGTTGTTATCGTCATAAATATTATCGTTAATATCGTCGTTATTATTGTCATTATCTTCTTTTTATTGTCTTTATTATCGTCGTTAATATCGTCGTTATTATCGTCGTTAATATCGTCGTTAATATCGTCATTATCATCGTTGTTATCGTCCTTATTATCCTCATAATTATCGTCGTTAATATCGTCGTTATTATCGTTATTATCATCGTTGTTATCGTCGTTATTATCCGCATAATTATCGTCGTTAATATCGTCGTTATTATCGTCATTGTCATCGTTGTTATCGTCGTTATTATCCTCATAATTATCGTCGTTATTATCGTCGTTATTTCGTCATTATCATCGTTGTTATCGTCGTTATTATCGTCGTTAATATCGTCATTATCATCGTTGTTATCGTCGTTATTATCGTCGTTAATATCGTCATTATCATCGTTGTTATCGTCCTTATCATCCTCATAATTATCGTCGTTAATATCGTCGTTATTTTGTCATAATCATCGTCGTTAATGTCGTCGTTATTATCGTCATTATCATCGTTGTTATCGTCATAAATATCATCGATAATATCGTCGTTATTATTGTCATTATCTTCTTTTTATCGTCGTTATTAACGTCGTTATTATCGTCGTTAATATCGTCGTTAATATCGTCGTTAATATCGTCATTATCATCGTTGTTATCGTCCTTATTATCCTCATAATTATCGTCGTTAATATCGTCGTTATTTTGTCATAATCATCGTCGTTAATGTCGTCGTTATTATCGTCATTATCTACGTTGTTATCGTCATAAATATCATCGATAATATCGTCGTTATTATTGTCATTATCTTCTTTTTATCGTCGTTATTAACGTCGTTATTATCGTCGTTAATATCGTCGTTAATATCGTCATTATCATCGTTGTTATCGTCCTTATCATCCTCATAATTATCGTCGTTAATATCGTCGTTATTTTGTCACAATCATCGTCGTTAATGTCGTCGTTATTATCGTCATTATCATCGTTGTTATCGTCATAAATATCATCGATAATATCGTCGTTATTATTGTCATTATCTTCTTTTTATCGTCGTTTTTAACGTCGTTATTATCGTCGTTAATATCGTCGTTAATATCGTCATTATCATCGTTGTTATCGTCCTTATTATCCTCATAATTATCGTCGTTAATATCGTCGTTATTTTGTCATAAACATCGTCGCTAATGTCGTCGTTATTATCGTCATTATCATCGTTGTTATCGTCCTTATCATCCTCATAATTATCGTCGTTAATATCGTCGTTATTTTGTCATAATCATCGTCATTAATGTCGTCGTTATTATCGTCATTATCTACGTTGTTATCGTCATAAATATTATCTTTAATATCGTCGTTATTATTGTCATTATCTTCTTTTTATTGTCTTTATTATCGTCGTTAATATCGTCGTTATTATCGTCGTTAATATCGTCGTTAATATCGTCATTATCATCGTTGTTATCGTCCTTATTATCCTCATAATTATCGTCGTTAATATCGTCGTTATTTTGTCATAATCGTCGTCGTTAATGTCGTCGTTATAATCGTCATTATCTACGTTGTTATCGTCATAAATAACATCGATAATATCGTCGTTATTATTGTCATTATCTTCTTTTTATCGTCGTTATTAACGTCGTTATTATCGTCGTTAATATCGTCGTTAATATCGTCATTATCATCGTTGTTATCGTCCTTATCATCCTCATAATTATCGTCGTTAATATCGTCGTTATTTTGTCATAATCATCGTCGTTAATGTCGTCGTTATTATCGTCATTATCTACGTTGTTATCGACATAAATATTATCTTTAATATCGTCGTTATTATTGTCATTATCTTCTTTTTATTGTCTTTATTATCGTCGTTAATATCGTCGTTATTATCGTCGTTAATATCGTCGTTAATATCGTCATTATCATCGTTGTTATCGTCCTTATTATCCTCATAATTATCGTCGTTAATATCGTCGTTATTTTGTCATAATCATCGTCGTTAATGTCGTCGTTATTATCGTCATTATCTACGTTGTTATCGTCATAAATATCATCGATAATATCGTCGTTATTATTGTCATTATCTTCTTTTTATCGTCGTTATTAACGTCGTTATTATCGTCGTTAATATCGTCGTTATTATCGTCGTTAATATCGTTATTATCATCGTTGTTATCGTCCTTATTATCCTCATAATTATCGTCGTTAATATCGTCGTTATTTTGTCACAATCATCGTCGTTAATGTCGTCGTTAATATCGTCATTATCATCCTTGTTATCGTCCTTATCATCCTCATAATTATCGTCGTTAATATCGTCGTTATTTTGTCATAATCATCGTCGTTAATGTCGTCGTTATTATCGTCATTATCTACGTTGTTATCGTCATAAATATCATCGATAATATCGTCGTTATTATTGTCATTATCTTCCTTTTATCGTCGTTATTAACGTCGTTATTATCGTCGTTAATATCGTCGTTAATATCGTCATTATCATCATTGTTATCGTCCTTATCATCCTCATAATTATCGTCGTTAATATCGTCGTTATTTTGTCATAATCATCGTCGTTAATGTCGTCGTTATTATCGTCATTATCTACATTGTTATTGTCATAAATATCATCGATAATATCGTCGTTATTATTGTCATTATCTTCTTTTTATTGTCTTTATTATCGTCGTTAATATCGTCGTTATTATCGTCGTTAATATCGTCGTTAATATCGTCATTATCATCGTTGTTATCGTCCTTATTATCCTCATAATTATCGTCGTTAATATCGTCGTTATTATCGTTATTATCATCGTTGTTATCGTCGTTATTATCCGCATAATTATCGTCGTTAATATCGTCGTCATTATCGTCATTGTCATCGTTGTTATCGTCGTTATTATCCTCATAATTATCGTCGTTAATATCGTCGTTATTTTGTCATAATCATCGTCGTTAATGTCGTCGTTATTATCGTCATTATCATCGTTGTTATCGTCATAAATATCATCGATAATATCGTCGTTATTATTGTCATTATCTTTTTTTTATCGTCGTTATTAACGTCGTTATTATCGTCGTTAATATCGTCGTTAATATCGTCATTATCATCGTTGTTATCGTCCTTATTATCCTCATAGTTATCGTCGTTAATATCGTCGTTATTTTGTCATAAACATCGTCGCTAATGTCGTCGTTATTATCGTCATTATCATCGTTGTTATCGTCCTTATCATCCTCATAATTATCGTCGTTAATATCGTCGTTATTTTGTCATAATCATTGTCGTTAATGTCGTCGTTATTATCGTCATTATCTTCGTTGTTATCGTCCTTATTATCCTCATAATTATCGTCGTTAATATCGTCGTTATTTTGTCATAAACATCGTGGCTAATGTCGTCGTTATTATCGTCATTATCATCGTTGTTATCGTCCTTATCATCCTCATAATTATCGTCGTTAATATCGTCGTTATTTTGTCATAATCATCGTCGTTAATGTCGTCGTTATTATCGTCATTATCATCGTTGTTATCGTCCTTATTATCCTCATAATTATCGTCGTTAATATCGTCGTTATTTTGTCACAATCATCGTCGTTAATGTCGTCGTTATTATCGTCATTATCATCGTTGTTATCGTCCTTATCATCCTCATAATTATCGTCGTTAATATCGTCGTTATTATGTCATAATCATCGTCGTTAATGTCGTCGTTATTATCGTCATTATCTACGTTGTTATCGTCATAAATATTATCGTTAATATCGTCGTTATTATTGTCATTATCTTCTTTTTATTGTCTTTATTATCGTCGTTAATATCGTCGTTAATATCGTCGTTAATATCGTCATTATCATCGTTGTTATCGTCCTTATTATCCTCATAATTATCGTCGTTAATATCGTCGTTATTTTGTCATAATCATCGTCGTTAATGTCGTCGTTATTATCGTCATTATCTACGTTGTTATCGTCATAAATATCATCGATAATATCGTCGTTATTATTGTCATTATCTTCTTTTTATCGTCGTTATTAACGTCGTTATTATCGTCGTTAATATCGTCGTTAATATCGTCATTATCATCGTTGTTATCGTCCTTATTATCCTCATAATTATCGTCGTTAATATCGTCGTTATTTTGTCATAATCGTCGTCGTTAATGTCGTCGTTATTATCGTCATTATCATCGTTGTTATCGTCCTTATCATCCTCATAATTATCGTCGTTAATATCGTCGTTATTTTGTCATAATCATCGTCGTTAATGTCGTCGTTACTATCGTCATTATCTACATTGTTATCGTCATAAATATTATCGTTAATATCGTCGTTATTATTGTCATTATCTTCTTTTTATTGTCTTTATTATCGTCGTTAATATCGTCGTTATTATCGTCGTTAATATCGTCGTTAATATCGTCATTATCATCGTTGTTATCGTCCTTATTATCCTCATAATTATCGTCGTTAATATCGTCGTTATTTTGTCATAATCATCGTCGTTAATGTCGTCGTTATTATCGTCATTATCTACGTTGTTATCGTCATAAATATCATCGATAATATCGTCGTTATTATTGTCATTATCTTCTTTTTATCGTCGTTATTAACGTCGTTATTATCGTCGTTAATATCGTCGTTAATATCGTCGTTATTTTGTCATAAACATCGTCGCTAATGTCGTCGTTATTATCGTCATTATCATCGTTGTTATCGTCCTTATCATCCTCATAATTATCGTCGTTAATATCGTCGTTATTTTGTCATAATCATCGTCATTAATGTCGTCGTTATTATCGTCATTATCTACGTTGTTATCGTCATAAATATTATCTTTAATATCGTCGTTATTATTGTCATTATCTTCTTTTTATTGTCTTTATTATCGTCGTTAATATCGTCGTTATTATCGTCGTTAATATCGTCGTTAATATCGTCATTATCATCGTTGTTATCGTCCTTATTATCCTCATAATTATCGTCGTTAATATCGTCATTATTTTCTCATAATCATCGTCGTTAATGTCGTCGTTATTATCGTCATTATCTACGTTGTTATCGTCATAAATATCATCGCTAATATCGTCGTTATTATTGTCATTATCTTCTTTTTATCGTCGTTATTAACGTCGTTATTATCGTCGTTAATATCGTCGTTAATATCGTCATTATCATCGTTGTTATCGTCCTTATCATCCTCATAATTATCGTCGTTAATATCGTCGTTATTTTGTCACAATCATCGTCGTTAATGTCGTCGTTATTATCGTCATTATCATCGTTGTTATCGTCCTTATCATCCTCATAATTATCGTCGTTAATATCGTCGTTATTTTGTCATAATCATTGTCGTTAATGTCGTCGTTATTATCGTCATTATCTTCGTTGTTATCGTCATAATTATCATCGTTAATATCGTCGTTATTATTGTCATTATCTTCTTTTTATCGTCGTTATTATCGTCGTTAATATCGTCGTTATTATCGTCGTTAATATCGTCGTTAATATCGTCATTATCATCGTTGTTATCGTCCTTATTATCCTCATAATTATCGTCGTTAATATCGTCGTTATTTTGTCACAATCATCGTCGTTAATGTCGTCGTTATTATCGTCATTATCATCGTTGTTATCGTCCTTATCATCCTCATAATTATCGTCGTTAATATCGTCGTTATTTTGTCATAATCATCGTCGTTAATGTCGTCGTTATTATCGTCATTATCTACGTTGTTATCGTCATAAATATTATCGTTAATATCGTCGTTATTATTGTCATTATCTTCTTTTTATTGTGTTTATTATCGTCGTTAATATCGTCGTTAATATCGTCGTTAATATCGTCGTTAATATCGTCATTATCATCGTTGTTATCGTCCTTATTATCCTCATAATTATCGTCGTTAATATCGTCGTTAATATCGTCATTATCATCGTTGTTATCGTCCTTATTATCCTCATAATTATCGTCGTTAATATCGTCGTTATTTTGTCATAATCATCGTCGTTAATGTCGTCGTTATTATCGTCATTATCTACTTTGTTATCGTCATAAATATCATCGATAATATCGTCGTTATTATTGTCATTATCTTCTTTTTATCGTCGTTATTAACGTCGTTATTATCGTCGTTAATATCGTCGTTAATATCGTCATTATCATCGTTGTTATCGTCCTTATCATCCTCATAATTATCGTCGTTAATATCGTCGTTATTTTGTCACAATCATCGTCGTTAATGTCGTCGTTATTATCGTCATTATCATCGTTGTTATCGTCCTTATCATCCTCATAATTATCGTCGTTAATATCGTCGTTATTTTGTCATAATCATTGTCGTTAATGTCGTCGTTATTATCGTCATTATCTTCGTTGTTATCGTCATAATTATCATCGTTAATATCGTCGTTATTATTGTCATTATCTTCTTTTTATCGTCGTTATTATCGTCGTTAATATCGTCGTTATTATCGTCGTTAATATCGTCGTTAATATCGTCATTATCATCGTTGTTATCGTCCTTATTATCCTCATAATTATCGTCGTTAATATCGTCGTTATTTTGTCACAATCATCGTCGTTAATGTCGTCGTTATTATCGTCATTATCATCGTTGTTATCGTCCTTATCATCCTCATAATTATCGTCGTTAATATCGTCGTTATTTTGTCATAATCATCGTCGTTAATGTCGTCGTTATTATCGTCATTATCTACGTTGTTATCGTCATAAATATTATCGTTAATATCGTCGTTATTATTGTCATTATCTTCTTTTTATTGTCTTTATTATCGTCGTTAATATCGTCGTTAATATCGTCGTTAATATCGTCGTTAATATCGTCATTATCATCGTTGTTATCGTCCTTATTATCCTCATAATTATCGTCGTTAATATCGTCGTTATTTTGTCATAATCATCGTCGTTAATGTCGTCGTTATTATCGTCATTATCTACGTTGTTATCGTCATAAATATCATCGATAATATCGTCGTTATTATTGTCATTATCTTCTTTTTATCGTCGTTATTAACGTCGTTATTATCGTCGTTATTATCGTCGTTAATATCGTCATTATCATCGTTGTTATCGTCCTTATTATCCTCATAATTATCGTCGTTAATATCGTCGTTATTTTGTCACAATCATCGTCGTTAATGTCGTCGTTATTATCGTCATTATCATCGTTGTTATCGTCCTTATCATCCTCATAATTATCGTCGTTAATATCGTCGTTATTTTGTCATAATAATCGTCGTTAATGTCGTCGTTATTATCGTCATTATCTACGTTGTTATCGTCATAAATATTATCGTTAATATCGTCGTTATTATTGTCATTATCTTCTTTTTATTGTCTTTATTATCGTCGTTAATATCGTCGTTATTATCGTCGTTAATATCGTCGTTAATATCGTCATTATCATCGTTGTTATCGTCCTTATTATCCTCATAATTATCGTCGTTAATATCGTCGTTATTTTGTCATAATCATCGTCGTTAATGTCGTCGTTATTATCGTCATTATCTACGTTGTTATCGTCATAAATATCATCGATAATATCGTCGTTATTATTGTCATTATCTTCTTTTTATCGTCGTTATTAACGTCGTTATTATCGTCGTTAATATCGTCGTTAATATCGTCATTATCATCGTTGTTATCGTCCTTATTATCCTCATAATTATCGTCGTTAATATCGTCGTTATTTTGTCATAAACATCGTCGCTAATGTCGTCGTTATTATCGTCATTATCATCGTTGTTATCGTCCTTATCATCCTCATAATTATCGTCGTTAATATCGTCGTTATTTTGTCATAACCATCGTCATTAATGTCGTCGTTATTATCGTCATTATCTACGTTGTTATCGTCATAAATATTATCTTTAATATCGTCGTTATTATTGTCATTATCTTCTTTTTATTGTCTTTATTATCGTCGTTAATATCGTCGTTATTATCGTCGTTAATATCGTCGTTAATATCGTCATTATCATCGTTGTTATCGTCCTTATTATCCTCATAATTATCGTCGTTAATATCGTCGTTATTTTGTCATAATCATCGTCGTTAATGTCGTCGTTATTATCGTCATTATCTACGTTGTTATCGTCATAAATATCATCGATAATATCGTCGTTATTATTGTCATTATCTTCTTTTTATCGTCGTTATTAACGTCGTTATTATCGTCGTTAATATCGTCGTTAATATCGTCATTATCATCGTTGTTATCGTCCTTATCATCCTCATAATTATCGTCGTTAATATCGTCGTTATTTTGTCATAATAATCGTCGTTAATGTCGTCGTTATTATCGTCATTATCTACGTTGTTATCGTCATAAATATTATCGTTAATATCGTCGTTATTATTGTCATTATCTTCTTTTTATTGTCTTTATTATCGTCGTTAATATCGTCGTTATTATCGTCGTTAATATCGTCGTTAATATCGTCATTATCATCGTTGTTATCGTCCTTATTATCCTCATAATTATCGTCGTTAATATCGTCGTTATTTTGTCATAATCATCGTCGTTAATGTCGTCGTTATTATCGTCATTATCTACGTTGTTATCGTCATAAATATCATCGATAATATCGTCGTTATTATTGTCATTATCTTCTTTTTATCGTCGTTATTGACGTCGTTATTATCGTCGTTAATATCGTCGTTAATATCGTCATTATCATCGTTGTTATCGTCCTTATTATCCTCATAATTATCGTCGTTAATATCGTCGTTATTTTGTCATAAACATCGTCGCTAATGTCGTCGTTATTATCGTCATTATCATCGTTGTTATCGTCCTTATCATCCTCATAATTATCGTCGTTAATATCGTCGTTATTTTGTCACAATCATCGTCGTTAATGTCGTCGTTATTATCGTCATTATCATCGTTGTTATCGTCCTTATCATCCTCATAATTATCGTCGTTAATATCGTCGTTATTTTGTCATAATCATCGTCGTTAATGTCGTCGTTATTATCGTCATTATCTACGTTGTTATCGTCATAAATATTATCGTAAATATCGTCGTTATTATTGTCATTATCTTCTTTTTATTGTCTTTATTATCGTCATTAATATCGTCGTTAATATCGTCGTTAATATCGTCATTATCATCGTTGTTATCGTCCTTATTATCCTCATAATTATCGTCGTTAATATCGTCGTTATTTTGTCATAATCATCGTCGTTAATGTCGTCGTTATTATCGTCATTATCTACGTTGTTATCGTCATAAATATCATCGATAATATCGTCGTTATTATTGTCATTATCTTCTTTTTATCGTCGTTATTAACGTCGTTATTATCGTCGTTATTATCGTCGTTAATATCGTCATTATCATCGTTGTTATCGTCCTTATTATCCTCATAATTATCGTCGTTAATATCGTCGTTATTTTGTCATAAACATCGTCGCTAATGTCGTCGTTATTATCGTCATTATCATCGTTGTTATCGTCCTTATCATCCTCATAATTATCGTCGTTAATATCGTCGTTATTTTGTCACAATCATCGTCGTTAATGTCGTCGTTATTATCGTCATTATCATCGTTGTTATCGTCCTTATCATCCTCATAATTATCGTCGTTAATATCGTCGTTATTTTGTCATAATCATCGTCGTTAATGTCGTCGTTATTATCGTCATTATCATCGTTGTTATCGTCATAAATATCATCGATAATATCGTCGTTATTATTGTCATTATCTTCTTTTTATCGTCGTTATTAACGTCGTTATTATCGTCGTTAATATCGTCGTTAATATCGTCGTTAATATCGTCATTATCATCGTTGTTATCGTCCTTATTATCCTCATAATTATCGTCGTTAATATCGTCGTTAATTTGTCATAATCATCGTCGTTAATGTCGTCGTTATTATCGTCATTATCTACGTTGTTATCGTCATAAATATCATCGATAATATCGTCGTTATTATTGTCATTATCTTCTTTTTATCGTCGTTATTAACGTCGTTATTATCGTCGTTAATATCGTCGTTAATATCGTCATTATCATCGTTGTTATCGTCCTTATCATCCTCATAATTATCGTCGTTAATATCGTCGTTATTTTGTCACAATCATCGTCGTTAATGTCGTCGTTATTATCGTCATTATCATCGTTGTTATCGTCCTTATCATCCTCATAATTATCGTCGTTAATATCGTCGTTATTTTGTCATAATCATTGACGATAATGTCGTCGTTATTATCGTCATTATCTTCGTTGTTATCGTCATAATTATCATCGTTAATATCGTCGTTATTATTGTCATTATCTTCTTTTTATCGTCGTTATTATCGTCGTTAATATCGTCGTTATTATCGTCGTTAATATCGTCGTTAATATCGTCATTATCATCGTTGTTATCGTCCTTATTATCCTCATAATTATCGTCGTTAATATCGTCGTTATTTTGTCACAATCATCGTCGTTAATGTCGTCGTTATTATCGTCATTATCATCGTTGTTATCGTCCTTATCATCCTCATAATTATCGTCGTTAATATCGTCGTTATTTTGTCATAATCATCGTCGTTAATGTCGTCGTTATTATCGTCATTATCTACGTTGTTATCGTCATAAATATTATCGTTAATATCGTCGTTATTATTGTCATTATCTTCTTTTTATTGTCTTTATTATCGTCGTTAATATCGTCGTTAATATCGTCGTTAATATCGTCGTTAATATCGTCATTATCATCGTTGTTATCGTCCTTATTATCCTCATAATTATCGTCGTTAATATCGTCGTTATTTTGTCATAATCATCGTCGTTAATGTCGTCGTTATTATCGTCATTATCTACGTTGTTATCGTCATAAATATCATCGATAATATCGTCGTTATTATTGTCATTATCTTCTTTTTATCGTCGTTATTAACGTCGTTATTATCGTCGTTATTATCGTCGTTAATATCGTCATTATCATCGTTGTTATCGTCCTTATTATCCTCATAATTATCGTCGTTAATATCGTCGTTATTTTGTCACAATCATCGTCGTTAATGTCGTCGTTATTATCGTCATTATCATCGTTGTTATCGTCCTTATCATCCTCATAATTATCGTCGTTAATATCGTCGTTATTTTGTCAATCATCGTCGTTAATGTCGTCGTTATTATCGTCATTATCTACGTTGTTATCGTCATAAATATTATCGTTAATATCGTCGTTATTATTGTCATTATCTTCTTTTTATTGTCTTTATTATCGTCGTTAATATCGTCGTTATTATCGTCGTTAATATCGTCGTTAATATCGTCATTATCATCGTTGTTATCGTCCTTATTATCCTCATAATTATCGTCGTTAATATCGTCGTTATTTTGTCATAATCATCGTCGTTAATGTCGTCGTTATTATCGTCATTATCTACGTTGTTATCGTCATAAATATCATCGATAATATCGTCGTTATTATTGTCATTATCTTCTTTTTATCGTCGTTATTAACGTCGTTATTATCGTCGTTAATATCGTCGTTAATATCGTCATTATCATCGTTGTTATCGTCCTTAATATCCTCATAATTATCGTCGTTAATATCGTCGTTATTTTGTCATAAACATCGTCGCTAATGTCGTCGTTATTATCGTCATTATCATCGTTGTTATCGTCCTTATCATCCTCATAATTATCGTCGTTAATATCGTCGTTATTTTGTCATAATCATCGTCATTAATGTCGTCGTTATTATCGTCATTATCTACGTTGTTATCGTCATAAATATTATCTTTAATATCGTCGTTATTATTGTCATTATCTTCTTTTTATTGTCTTTATTATCGTCGTTAATATCGTCGTTATTATCGTCGTTAATATCGTCGTTAATATCGTCATTATCATCGTTGTTATCGTCCTTATTATCCTCATAATTATCGTCGTTAATATCGTCGTTATTTTGTCATAATCGTCGTCGTTAATGTCGTCGTTATTATCGTCATTATCTACGTTGTTATCGTCATAAATAACATCGATAATATCGTCGTTATTATTGTCATTATCTTCTTTTTATCGTCGTTATTAACGTCGTTATTATCGTCGTTAATATCGTCGTTAATATCGTCATTATCATCGTTGTTATCGTCCTTATCATCCTCATAATTATCGTCGTTAATATCGTCGTTATTTTGTCATAATCATCGTCGTTAATGTCGTCGTTATTATCGTCATTATCTACGTTGTTATCGACATAAATATTATCTTTAATATCGTCGTTATTATTGTCATTATCTTCTTTTTATTGTCTTTATTATCGTCGTTAATATCGTCGTTATTATCGTCGTTAATATCGTCGTTAATATCGTCATTATCATCGTTGTTATCGTCCTTATTATCCTCATAATTATCGTCGTTAATATCGTCGTTATTTTGTCATAATCATCGTCGTTAATTTCGTCGTTATTATCGTCATTATCTACGTTGTTATCGTCATAAATATCATCGATAATATCGTCGTTATTATTGTCATTATCTTCTTTTTATCGTCGTTATTAACGTCGTTATTATCGTCGTTAATATCGTCGTTATTATCGTCGTTAATATCGTTATTATCATCGTTGTTATCGTCCTTATTATCCTCATAATTATCGTCGTTAATATCGTCGTTATTTTGTCACAATCATCGTCGTTAATGTCGTCGTTAATATCGTCATTATCATCCTTGTTATCGTCCTTATCATCCTCATAATTATCGTCGTTAATATCGTCGTTATTTTGTCATAATCATCGTCGTTAATGTCGTCGTTATTATCGTCATTATCTACGTTGTTATTGTCATAAATATCATCCATAATATCGTCGTTATTATTGTCATTATCTTCTTTTTATTGTCTTTATTATCGTCGTTAATATCGTCGTTATTATCGTCGTTAATATCGTCGTTAATATCGTCATTATCATCGTTGTTATCGTCCTTATTATCCTCATAATTATCGTCGTTAATATCGTCGTTATTATCGTTATTATCATCGTTGTTATCGTCGTTATTATCCGCATAATTATCGTCGTTATTATCGTCATTGTCATCGTTGTTATCGTCGTTATTATCCTCATAATTATCGTCGTTAATATCGTCGTTATTTTGTCATAATCATCGTCGTTAATGTCGTCGTTATTATCGTCATTATCATCGTTGTTATCGTCATAAATATCATCGATAATATCGTCGTTATTATTGTCATTATCTTCTTTTTATCGTCGTTATTATCGTCGTTATTATCGTCGTTAATATCGTCGTTAATATCGTCATTATCATCGTTGTTATCGTCCTTATTATCCTCATAGTTATCGTCGTTAATATCTTCGTTATTTTGTCATAAACATCGTCGCTAATGTCGTCGTTATTATCGTCATTATCATCGTTGTTATCGTCCTTATCATCCTCATAATTATCGTCGTTAATATCGTCGTTATTTTGTCATAATCATTGTCGTTAATGTCGTCGTTATTATCGTCATTATCTTCGTTGTTATCGTCCTTATTATCCTCATAATTATCGTCGTTAATATCGTCGTTATTTTGTCATAAACATCGTCGCTAATGTCGTCGTTATTATCGTCATTATCATCGTTGTTATCGTCCTTATCATCCTCATAATTATCGTCGTTAATATCGTCGTTATTTTGTCATAATCATCGTCGTTAATGTCGTCGTTATTATCGTCATTATCATCGTTGTTATCGTCCTTATTATCCTCATAATTATCGTCGTTAATATCGTCGTTATTTTGTCACAATCATCGTCGTTAATGTCGTCGTTATTATCGTCATTATCATCGTTGTTATCGTCCTTATCATCCTCATAATTATCGTCGTTAATATCGTCGTTATTTTGTCATAATCATCGTCGTTAATGTCGTCGTTATTATCGTCATTATCTACGTTGTTATCGTCATAAATATTATCGTTAATATCGTCGTTATTATTGTCATTATCTTCTTTTTATTGTCTTTATTATCGTCGTTAATATCGTCGTTAATATCGTCGTTAATATCGTCATTATCATCGTTGTTATCGTCCTTATTATCCTCATAATTATCGTCGTTAATATCGTCGTTATTTTGTCACAATCATCGTCGTTAATGTCGTCGTTATTATCGTCATTATCATCGTTGTTATCGTCCTTATCATCCTCATAATTATCGTCGTTAATATCGTCGTTATTTTGTCATAATCATCGTCGTTAATGTCGTCGTTATTATCGTCATTATCTACATTGTTATCGTCATAAATATTATCGTTAATATCGTCGTTATTATTGTCATTATCTTCTTTTTATTGTCTTTATTATCGTCGTTAATATCGTCGTTAATATCGTCGTTAATATCGTCGTTAATATCGTCATTATCATCGTTGTTATCGTCCTTATTATCCTCATAATTATCGTCGTTAATATCGTCGTTATTTTGTCATAATCATCGTCGTTAATGTCGTCGTTATTATCGTCATTATCTACGTTGTTATCGTCATAAATATCATCGATAATATCGTCGTTATTATTGTCATTATCTTCTTTTTATCGTCGTTATTAACGTCGTTATTATCGTCGTTATTATCGTCGTTAATATCGTCATTATCATCGTTGTTATCGTCCTTATTATCCTCATAATTATCGTCGTTAATATCGTCGTTATTTTGTCATAAACATCGTCGCTAATGTCGTCGTTATTATCGTCATTATCATCGTTGTTATCGTCCTTATCATCCTCATAATTATCGTCGTTAATATCGTCGTTATTTTGTCATAATCATCGTCATTAATGTCGTCGTTATTATCGTCATTATCTACGTTGTTATCGTCCTAAATATTATCTTTAATATCGTCGTTATTATTGTCATTATCTTCTTTTTATTGTCTTTATTATCTTCTTTTTATTGTCTTTATTATCGTCGTTAATATCGTCGTTATTATCGTCGTTAATATCGTCGTTAATATCGTCATTATCATCGTTGTTATCGTCCTTATTATCCTCATAATTATCGTCGTTAATATCGTCGTTATTTTGTCATAATCATCGTCGTTAATGTCGTCGTTATTATCGTCATTATCTACGTTGTTATCGTCATAAATATCATCGATAATATCGTCGTTATTATTGTCATTATCTTCTTTTTATCGTCGTTATTAACGTCGTTATTATCGTCGTTAATATCGTCGTTAATATCGTTATTATCATCGTTGTTATCGTCCTTATTATCCTCATAATTATCGTCGTTAATATCGTCGTTATTTTGTCACAATCATCGTCGTTAATGTCGTCGTTAATATCGTCATTATCATCCTTGTTATCGTCCTTATCATCCTCATAATTATCGTCGTTAATATCGTCGTTATTTTGTCACAATCATCGTCGTTAATGTCGTCGTTAATATCGTCATTATCTACGTTGTTATCGTCATAAATATCATCGATAATATCGTCGTTATTATTGTCATTATCTTCTTTTTATCGTCGTTATTAACGTCGTTATTATCGTCGTTAATATCGTCGTTATTATCGTCGTTAATATCGTTATTATCATCGTTGTTATCGTCCTTATTATCCTCATAATTATCGTCGTTAATATCGTCGTTATTTTGTCACAATCATCGTCGTTAATGTCGTCGTTAATATCGTCATTATCATCCTTGTTATCGTCCTTATCATCCTCATAATTATCGTCGTTAATATCGTCGTTATTTTGTCATAATCATCGTCGTTAATGTCGTCGTTATTATCGTCATTATCTACGTTGTTATCGTCATAAATATCATCGATAATATCGTCGTTATTATTGTCATTATCTTCTTTTTATCGTCGTTATTAACGTCGTTATTATCGTCGTTAATATCGTCGTTAATATCGTCATTATCATCGTTGTTATCGTCCTTATTATCCTCATAGTTATCGTCGTTAATATCGTCGTTATTTTGTCATAAACATCGTCGCTAATGTCGTCGTTATTATCGTCATTATCATCGTTGTTATCGTCCTTATCGTCCTCATAATTATCGTCGTTAATATCGTCGTTATTTTGTCATAATCATTGTCGTTAATGTCGTCGTTATTATCGTCATTATCTTCGTTGTTATCGTCCTTATTATCCTCATAATTATCGTCGTTAATATCGTCGTTATTTTGTCATAAACATCGTCGCTAATGTCGTCGTTATTATCGTCATTATCATCGTTGTTATCGTCCTTATCATCCTCATAATTATCGTCGTTAATATCGTCGTTATTTTGTCATAATCATCGTCGTTAATGTCGTCGTTATTATCGTCATTATCATCGTTGTTATCGTCCTTATCATCCTCATAATTATCGTCGTTAATATCGTCGTTATTTTGTCAATCATCGTCGTTAATGTCGTCGTTATTATCGTCATTATCTACGTTGTTATCGTCATAAATATTATCGTTAATATCGTCGTTATTATTGTCATTATCTTCTTTTTATTGTCTTTATTATCGTCGTTAATATCGTCGTTATTATCGTCGTTAATATCGTCGTTAATATCGTCATTATCATCGTTGTTATCGTCCTTATTATCCTCATAATTATCGTCGTTAATATCGTCGTTATTTTGTCATAATCATCGTCGTTAATGTCGTCGTTATTATCGTCATTTTCTACGTTGTTATCGTCATAAATATCATCGATAATATCGTCGTTATTATTGTCATTATCTTCTTTTTATCGTCGTTATTAACGTCGTTATTATCGTCGTTAATATCGTCGTTAATATCGTCATTATCATCGTTGTTATCGTCCTTAATATCCTCATAATTATCGTCGTTAATATCGTCGTTATTTTGTCATAAACATCGTCGCTAATGTCGTCGTTATTATCGTCATTATCATCGTTGTTATCGTCCTTATCATCCTCATAATTATCGTCGTTAATATCGTCATTATTTTGTCATAATCATCGTCATTAATGTCGTCGTTATTATCGTCATTATCTACGTTGTTATCGTCATAAATATTATCTTTAATATCGTCGTTATTATTGTCATTATCTTCTTTTAATTGTCTTTATTATCGTCGTTAATATCGTCGTTATTATCGTCGTTAATATCGTCGTTAATATCGTCATTATCATCGTTGTTATCGTCCTTATTATCCTCATAATTATCGTCGTTAATATCGTCGTTATTTTGTCATAATCGTCGTCGTTTATGTCGTCGTTATTATCGTCGTTATCTACGTTGTTATCGTCATAAATAACATCGATAATATCGTCGTTATTATTGTCATTATCTTCTTTTTATCGTCGTTATTAACGTCGTTATTATCGTCGTTAATATCGTCGTTAATATCGTCATTATCATCGTTGTTATCGTCCTTATCATCCTCATAATTATCGTCGTTAATATCGTCGTTATTTTGTCATAATCATCGTCATTAATGTCGTCGTTATTATCGTCATTATCTACGTTGTTATCGACATAAATATTATCTTTAATATCGTCGTTATTATTGTCATTATCTTCTTTTTATTGTCTTTATTATCGTCGTTAATATCGTCGTTATTATCGTCGTTAATATCGTCGTTAATATCGTCATTATCATCGTTGTTATCGTCCTTATTATCCTCATAATTATCGTCGTTAATATCGTCGTTATTTTGTCATAATCATCGTCGTTAATGTCGTCGTTATTATCGTCATTATCTACGTTGTTATCGTCATAAATATCATCGATAATATCGTCGTTATTATTGTCATTATCTTCTTTTTATCGTCGTTATTAACGTCGTTATTATCGTCGTTAATATCGTCGTTATTATCGTCGTTAATATCGTTATTATCATCGTTGTTATCGTCCTTATTATCCTCTTAATTATCGTCGTTAATATCGTCGTTATTTTGTCACAATCATCGTCGTTAATGTCGTCGTTAATATCGTCATTATCATCCTTGTTATCGTCCTTATCATCCTCATAATTATCGTCGTTAATATCGTCGTTATATTGTCATAATCATCGTCGTTAATGTCGTCGTTATTATCGTCATTATCTACGTTGTTATCGTCATAAATATCATCGATAATATCGTCGTTATTATTGTCATTATCTTCTTTTTATTGTCTTTATTATCGTCGTTAATATCGTCGTTATTATCGTCGTTAATATCGTCGTTAATATCGTCATTATCATCGTTGTTATCGTCCTTATTATCCTCATAATTATCGTCGTTAATATCGTCGTTATTATCGTTATTATCATCGTTGTTATCGTCGTTATTATCCGCATAATTATCGTCGTTAATATCGTCGTTATTATCGTCATTGTCATCGTTGTTATCGTCGTTATTATCCTCATAATTATCGTCGTTAATATCGTCGTTATTTTGTCATAATCATCGTCGTTAATGTCGTCGTTATTATCGTCATTATCATCGTTGTTATCGTCATAAATATCATCGATAATATCGTCGTTATTATTGTCATTATCTTCTTTTTATCGTCGTTATTAACGTCGTTATTATCGTCGTTAATATCGTCGTTAATATCGTCATTATCATCGTTGTTATCGTCCTTATTATCCTCATAGTTATCGTCGTTAATATCGTCGTTATTTTGTCATAAACATCGTCGCTAATGTCGTCGTTATTATCGTCATTATCATCGTTGTTATCGTCCTTATCATCCTCATAATTATCGTCGTTAATATCGTCGTTATTTTGTCATAATCATTGTCGTTAATGTCGTCGTTATTATCGTCATTATCTTCGTTGTTATCGTCCTTATTATCCTCATAATTATCGTCGTTAATATCGTCGTTATTTTGTCATAAACATCGTCGCTAATGTCGTCGTTATTATCGTCATTATCATCGTTGTTATCGTCCTTATCATCCTCATAATTATCGTCGTTAATATCGTCGTTATTTTGTCATAATCATCGTCGTTAATGTCGTCGTTATTATCGTCATTATCATCGTTGTTATCGTCCTTATTATCCTCATAATTATCGTCGTTAATATCGTCGTTATTTTGTCACAATCATCGTCGTTAATGTCGTCGTTATTATCGTCATTATCATCGTTGTTATCGTCCTTATCATCCTCATAATTATCGTCGTTAATATCGTCGTTATTTTGTCATAATCATCGTCGTTAATGTCGTCGTTATTATCGTCATTATCTACATTGTTATCGTCATAAATATTATCGTTAATATCGTCGTTATTATTGTCATTATCTTCTTTTTATTGTCTTTATTATCGTCGTTAATATCGTCGTTATTATCGTCGTTAATATCGTCGTTAATATCGTCATTATCATCGTTGTTATCGTCCTTATTATCCTCATAATTATCGTCGTTAATATCGTCGTTATTTTGTCACAATCATCGTCGTTAATGTCGTCGTTATTATCGTCATTATCATCGTTGTTATCGTCCTTATCATCCTCATAATTATCGTCATTAATATCGTCGTTATTTTGTCATAATCATCGTCGTTAATGTCGTCGTTATTATCGTCATTATCTACATTGTTATCGTCATAAATATTATCGTTAATATCGTCGTTATTATTGTCATTATCTTCTTTTTATTGTCTTTATTATCGTCGTTAATATCGTCGTTATTATCGTCGTTAATATCGTCGTTAATATCGTCATTATCATCGTTGTTATCGTCCTTATTATCCTCATAATTATCGTCGTTAATATCGTCGTTATATTGTCATAATCATCGTCGTTAATGTCGTCGTTATTATCGTCATTATCTACGTTGTTATCGTCATAAATATCATCGATAATATCGTCGTTATTATTGTCATTATCTTCTTTTTATCGTCGTTATTAACGTCGTTATTATCGTCGTTAATATCGTCGTTAATATCGTCATTATCATCGTTGTTATCGTCCTTATTATCCTCATAATTATCGTCGTTAATATCGTCGTTATTTTGTCATAAACATCGTCGCTAATGTCGTCGTTATTATCGTCATTATCATCGTTGTTATCGTCCTTATCATCCTCATAATTATCGTCGTTAATATCGTCGTTATTTTGTCATAATCATCGTCATTAATGTCGTCGTTATTATCGTCATTATCTACGTTGTTATCGTCATAAATATTATCTTTAATATCGTCGTTATTATTGTCATTATCTTCTTTTTATTGTCTTTATTATCGTCGTTAATATCGTCGTTATTATCGTCGTTAATATCGTCGTTAATATCGTCATTATCATCGTTGTTATCGTCCTTATTATCCTCATAATTATCGTCGTTAATATCGTCGTTATTTTGTCATAATCATCGTCGTTAATGTCGTCGTTATTATCGTCATTATCTACGTTGTTATCGTCATAAATATCATCGATAATATCGTCGTTATTATTGTCATTATCTTCTTTTTATCGTCGTTATTAACGTCGTTATTATCGTCGTTAATATCGTCGTTATTATCGTCGTTAATATCGTCATTATCATCCTTGTTATCGTCCTTATCATCCTCATAATTATCGTCGTTAATATCGTCGTTATTTTGTCACAATCATCGTCGTTAATGTCGTCGTTAATATCGTCATTATCTACGTTGTTATCGTCATAAATATCATCGATAATATCGTCGTTATTATTGTCATTATCTTCTTTTTATCGTCGTTATTAACGTCGTTATTATCGTCGTTAATATCGTCGTTATTATCGTCGTTAATATCGTTATTATCATCGTTGTTATCGTCCTTATTATCCTCATAATTATCGTCGTTAATATCGTCGTTATTTTGTCACAATCATCGTCGTTAATGTCGTCGTTAATATCGTCATTATCATCGTTGTTATCGTCCTTATCATCCTCATAATTATCGTCGTTAATATCGTCGTTATTTTGTCACAATCATCGTCGTTAATGTCGTCGTTATTATCGTCATTATCATCGTTGTTATCGTCCTTATCATCCTCATAATTATCGTCGTTAATATCGTCGTTATTTTGTCATAATCATCGTCGTTAATGTCGTCGTTATTATCGTCATTATCTACATTGTTATCGTCATAAATATTATCGTTAATATCGTCGTTATTATTGTCATTATCTTCTTTTTATTGTCTTTATTATCGTCGTTAATATCGTCGTTATTATCGTCGTTAATATCGTCGTTAATATCGTCATTATCATCGTTGTTATCGTCCTTATTATCCTCATAATTATCGTCGTTAATATCGTCGTTATATTGTCATAATCATCGTCGTTAATGTCGTCGTTATTATCGTCATTATCTACGTTGTTATCGTCATAAATATCATCGATAATATCGTCGTTATTATTGTCATTATCTTCTTTTTATCGTCGTTATTAACGTCGTTATTATCGTCGTTAATATCGTCGTTAATATCGTCATTATCATCGTTGTTATCGTCCTTATTATCCTCATAATTATCGTCGTTAATATCGTCGTTATTTTGTCATAAACATCGTCGCTAATGTCGTCGTTATTATCGTCATTATCATCGTTGTTATCGTCCTTATCATCCTCATAATTATCGTCGTTAATATCGTCGTTATTTTGTCTTTATCATCGTCATTAATGTCGTCGTTATTATCGTCATTATCTACGTTGTTATCGTCATAAATATTATCTTTAATATCGTCGTTATTATTGTCATTATCTTCTTTTTATTGTCTTTATTATCGTCGTTAATATCGTCGTTATTATCGTCGTTAATATCGTCGTTAATATCGTCATTATCATCGTTGTTATCGTCCTTATTATCCTCATAATTATCGTCGTTAATATCGTCGTTATTTTGTCATAATCATCGTCGTTAATGTCGTCGTTATTATCGTCATTATCTACGTTGTTATCGTCATAAATATCATCGATAATATCGTCGTTATTATTGTCATTATCTTCTTTTTATCGTCGTTATTAACGTCGTTATTATCGTCGTTAATATCGTCGTTATTATCGTCGTTAATATCGTTATTATCATCGTTGTTATCGTCCTTATTATCCTCATAATTATCGTCGTTAATATCGTCGTTATTTTGTCACAATCATCGTCGTTAATGTCGTCGTTAATATCGTCATTATCATTCTTGTTATCGTCCTTATCATCCTCATAATTATCGTCGTTAATATCGTCGTTATTTTGTCATAATCATCGTCGTTAATGTCGTCGTTATTATCGTCATTATCTACGTTGTTATCGTCATAAATATCATCGATAATATCGTCATTATTATTGTCATTATCTTCTTTTTATCGTCGTTATTAACGTCGTTATTATCGTCGTTAATATCGTCGTTAATATCGTCATTATCATCGTTGTTATCGTACTTATTATCCTCATAGTTATCGTCGTTAATATCGTCGTTATTTTGTCATAAACATCGTCGCTAATGTCGTCGTTATTATCGTCATTATCATCGTTGTTATCGTCCTTATCATCCTCATAATTATCGTCGTTAATATCGTCGTTATTTTGTCATAATCATTGTCGTTAATGTCGTCGTTATTATCGTCATTATCTTCGTTGTTATCGTCCTTATTATCCTCATAATTATCGTCGTTAATATCGTCGTTATTTTGTCATAAACATCGTCGCTAATGTCGTCGTTATTATCGTCATTATCATCGTTGTTATCGTCCTTATCATCCTCATAATTATCGTCGTTAATATCGTCGTTATTTTGTCATAATCATCGTCGTTAATGTCGTCGTTATTATCGTCATTATCATCGTTGTTATCGTCCTTATTATCCTCATAATTATCGTCGTTAATATCGTCGTTATTTTGTCACAATCATCGTCGTTAATGTCGTCGTTATTATCGTCATTATCATCGTTGTTATCGTCCTTATCATCCTCATAATTATCGTCGTTAATATCGTCGTTATTTTGTCATAATCATCGTCGTTAATGTCGTCGTTATTATCGTCATTATCTACGTTGTTATCGTCATAAATATTATCGTTAATATCGTCGTTATTATTGTCATTATCTTCTTTTTATTGTCTTTATTATCGTCGTTAATATCGTCGTTAATATCGTCGTTAATATCGTCGTTAATATCGTCATTATCATCGTTGTTATCGTCCTTATTATCCTCATAATTATCGTCGTTAATATCGTCGTTATTTTGTCATAATCATCGTCGTTAATGTCGTCGTTATTATCGTCATTATCTACGTTGTTATCGTCATAAATATCATCGATAATATCGTCGTTATTATTGTCATTATCTTCTTTTTATCGTCGTTATTAACGTCGTTATTATCGTCGTTAATATCGTCATTATCATCGTTGTTATCGTCCTTATTATCCTCATAATTATCGTCGTTAATATCGTCGTTATTTTGTCACAATCATCGTCGTTAATGTCGTCGTTATTATCGTCATTATCATCGTTGTTATCGTCCTTATCATCCTCATAATTATCGTCGTTAATATCGTCGTTATTTTGTCATAATCATCGTCGTTAATGTCGTCGTTATTATCGTCATTATCTACATTGTTATCGTCATAAATATTATCGTTAATATCGTCGTTATTATTGTCATTATCTTCTTTTTATTGTCTTTATTATCGTCGTTAATATCGTCGTTATTATCGTCGTTAATATCGTCGTTAATATCGTCGTTAATATCGTCATTATCATCGTTGTTATCGTCCTTATTATCCTCATAATTATCGTCGTTAATATCGTCGTTATTTTGTCATAATCATCGTCGTTAATGTCGTCGTTATTATCGTCATTATCTACGTTGTTATCGTCATAAATATCATCGATAATATCGTCGTTATTATTGTCATTATCTTCTTTTTATCGTCGTTATTAACGTCGTTATTATCGTCGTTAATATCGTCGTTAATATCGTCATTATCATCGTTGTTATCGTCCTTATTATCCTCATAATTATCGTCGTTAATATCGTCGTTATTTTGTCATAAACATCGTCGCTAATGTCGTCGTTATTATCGTCATTATCATCGTTGTTATCGTCCTTATCATCCTCATAATTATCGTCGTTAATATCGTCGTTATTTTGTCATAATCATCGTCATTAATGTCGTCGTTATTATCGTCATTATCTACGTTGTTATCGTCATAAATATTATCTTTAATATCGTCGTTATTATTGTCATTATCTTCTTTTTATTGTCTTTATTATCGTCGTTAATATCGTCGTTATTATCGTCGTTAATATCGTCGTTAATATCGTCATTATCATCGTTGTTATCGTCCTTATTATCCTCATAATTATCGTCGTTAATATCGTCGTTATTTTGTCATAATCATCGTCGTTAATGTCGTCGTTATTATCGTCATTATCTACGTTGTTATCGTCATAAATATCATCGATAATATCGTCGTTATTATTGTCATTATCTTCTTTTTATCGTCGTTATTAACGTCGTTATTATCGTCGTTAATATCGTCGTTATTATCGTCGTTAATATCGTCATTATCATCCTTGTTATCGTCCTTATCATCCTCATAATTATCGTCGTTAATATCGTCGTTATTTTGTCATAATCATCGTCGTTAATGTCGTCGTTATTATCGTCATTATCTACGTTGTTATCGTCATAAATATCATCGATAATATCGTCGTTATTATTGTCATTATCTTCTTTTTATCGTCGTTATTAACGTCGTTATTATCGTCGTTAATATCGTCGTTATTATCGTCGTTAATATCGTTATTATCATCGTTGTTATCGTCCTTATTATCCTCATAATTATCGTCGTTAATATCGTCGTTATTTTGTCACAATCATCGTCGTTAATGTCGTCGTTAATATCGTCATTATCATTCTTGTTATCGTCCTTATCATCCTCATAATTATCGTCGTTAATATCGTCGTTATTTTGTCATAAACATCGTCGCTAATGTCGTCGTTATTATCGTCATTATCATCGTTGTTATCGTCCTTATCATCCTCATAATTATCGTCGTTAATATCGTCGTTATTTTGTCATAATCATTGTCGTTAATGTCGTCGTTATTATCGTCATTATCTTCGTTGTTATCGTCCTTATTATCCTCATAATTATCGTCGTTAATATCGTCGTTATTTTGTCATAAACATCGTCGCTAATGTCGTTGTTATTATCGTCATTATCATCGTTGTTATCGTCCTTATCATCCTCATAATTATCGTCGTTAATATCGTCGTTATTTTGTCATAATCATCGTCGTTAATGTCGTCGTTATTATCGTCATTATCATCGTTGTTATCGTCCTTATTATCCTCATAATTATCGTCGTTAATATCGTCGTTATTTTGTCACAATCATCGTCGTTAATGTCGTCGTTATTATCGTCATTATCATCGTTGTTATCGTCGTTATTATCGTCGTTAATATCGTCATTATCATCGTTGTTATCGTCCTTATCATCCTCATAATTATCGTCGTTAATATCGTCGTTATTTTGTCATAATCATCGTCGTTAATGTCGTCGTTATTATCGTCATTATCATCGTTGTTATCGTCATAAATATCATCGATAATATCGTCGTTATTATTGTCATTATCTTCTTTTTATCGTCGTTATTAACGTCGTTATTATCGTCGTTAATATCGTCGTTAATATCGTCATTATCATCGTTGTTATCGTCCTTATTATCCTCATAGTTATCGTCGTTAATATCGTCGTTATTTTGTCATAAACATCGTCGCTAATGTCGTCGTTATTATCGTCATTATCATCGTTGTTATCGTCCTTATCATCCTCATAATTATCGTCGTTAATATCGTCGTTATTTTGTCATAATCATTGTCGTTAATGTCGTCGTTATTATCGTCATTATCTTCGTTGTTATCGTCCTTATTATCCTCATAATTATCGTCGTTAATATCGTCGTTATTTTGTCATAAACATCGTCGCTAATGTCGTCGTTATTATCGTCATTATCATCGTTGTTATCGTCCTTATCATCCTCATAATTATCGTCGTTAATATCGTCGTTATTTTGTCATAATCATCGTCGTTAATGTCGTCGTTATTATCGTCATTATCTACATTGTTATCGTCATAAATATTATCGTTAATATCGTCGTTATTATTGTCATTATCTTCTTTTTATTGTCTTTATTATCGTCGTTAATATCGTCGTTATTATCGTCGTTAATATCGTCGTTAATATCGTCGTTAATATCGTCATTATCATCGTTGTTATCGTCCTTATTATCCTCATAATTATCGTCGTTAATATCGTCGTTATTTTGTCATAATCATCGTCGTTAATGTCGTCGTTATTATCGTCATTATCTACGTTGTTATCGTCATAAATATCATCGATAATATCGTCGTTATTATTGTCATTATCTTCTTTTTATCGTCGTTATTAACGTCGTTATTATCGTCGTTAATATCGTCATTATCATCCTTGTTATCGTCCTTATCATCCTCATAATTATCGTCGTTAATATCGTCGTTATTTTGTCATAATCATCGTCGTTAATGTCGTCGTTATTATCGTCATTATCTACGTTGTTATCGTCATAAATATCATCGATAATATCGTCGTTATTATTGTCATTATCTTCTTTTTATCGTCGTTATTAACGTCGTTATTATCGTCGTTAATATCGTCGTTATTATCGTCGTTAATATCGTTATTATCATCGTTGTTATCGTCCTTATTATCCTCATAATTATCGTCGTTAATATCGTAATTATTTTGTCACAATCATCGTCGTTAATGTCGTCGTTAATATCGTCATTATCATCCTTGTTATCGTCCTTATCATCCTCATAATTATCGTCGTTAATATCGTCGTTATTTTGTCATAAACATCGTCGCTAATGTCGTCGTTATTATCGTCATTATCATCGTTGTTATCGTCCTTATCATCCTCATAATTATCGTCGTTAATATCGTCGTTATTTTGTCATAATCATTGTCGTTAATGTCGTCGTTATTATCGTCATTATCTTCGTTGTTTTCGTCATTATTATCCTCATAATTATCGTCGTTAATATCGTCGTTATTTTGTCATAAACATCGTCGCTAATGTCGTCGTTATTATCGTCATTATCATCGTTGTTATCGTCCTTATCATCCTCATAATTATCGTCGTTAATATCGTCGTTATTTTGTCATAATCATCGTCGTTAATGTCGTCGTTATTATCGTCATTATCATCGTTGTTATCGTCCTTATTATCCTCATAATTATCGACGTTAATATCGTCGTTATTTTGTCACAATCATCGTCGTTAATGTCGTCGTTATTTTGTCATAATCATCGTCGTTAATGTCGTCGTTATTATCGTCATTATCTTCCTTGTTATCGTCATAAATATCATCGATAATATCGTCGTTATTATTGTCATTATCTTCTTTTTATCGTCGTTATTAACGTCGTTATTATCGTCGTTAATATCGTCGTTAATATCGTCATTATCATCGTTGTTATCGTCCTTATTATCCTCATAATTATCGTCGTTAATATCGTCGTTATTTTGTCATAAACATCGTCGCTAATGTCGTCGTTATTATCGTCATTATCATCGTTGTTATCGTCCTTATCATCCTCATAATTATCGTCGTTAATATCGTCGTTATTTTGTCATAATCATCGTCATTAATGTCGTCGTTATTATCGTCATTATCTACGTTGTTATCGTCATAAATATTATCTTTAATATCGTCGTTATTATTGTCATTATCTTCTTTTTATTGTCTTTATTATCGTCGTTAATATCGTCGTTATTATCGTCGTTAATATCGTCGTTAATATCGTCATTATCATCGTTGTTATCGTCCTTATTATCCTCATAATTATCGTCGTTAATATCGTCGTTATTTTGTCATAATCATCGTCGTTAATGTCGTCGTTATTATCGTCATTATCTACGTTGTTATCGTCATAAATATCATCGATAATATCGTCGTTATTATTGTCATTATCTTCTTTTTATCGTCGTTATTAACGTCGTTATTATCGTCGTTAATATCGTCGTTATTATCGTCGTTAATATCGTTATTATCATCGTTGTTATCGTCCTTATTATCCTCATAATTATCGTCGTTAATATCGTCGTTATTTTGTCACAATCATCGTCGTTAATGTCGTCGTTAATATCGTCATTATCATCCTTGTTATCGTCCTTATCATCCTCATAATTATCGTCGTTAATATCGTCGTTATTTTGTCACAATCATCGTCGTTAATGTCGTCGTTAATATCGTCATTATCTACGTTGTTATCGTCATAAATATCATCGATAATATCGTCGTTATTATTGTCATTATCTTCTTTTTATCGTCGTTATTAACGTCGTTATTATCGTCGTTAATATCGTCGTTATTATCGTCGTTAATATCGTTATTATCATCGTTGTTATCGTCCTTATTATCCTCATAATTATCGTCGTTAATATCGTCGTTATTTTGTCACAATCATCGTCGTTAATGTCGTCGTTAATATCGTCATTATCATCCTTGTTATCGTCCTTATCATCCTCATAATTATCGTCGTTAATATCGTCGTTATTTTGTCATAATCATCGTCGTTAATGTCGTCGTTATTATCGTCATTATCTACGTTGTTATCGTCATAAATATCATCGATAATATCGTCGTTATTATTGTCATTATCTTCTTTTTATCGTCGTTATTAACGTCGTTATTATCGTCGTTAATATCGTCGTTAATATCGTCATTATCATCGTTGTTATCGTCCTTATTATCCTCATAGTTATCGTCGTTAATATCGTCGTTATTTTGTCATAAACATCGTCGCTAATGTCGTCGTTATTATCGTCATTATCATCGTTGTTATCGTCCTTATCATCCTCATAATTATCGTCGTTAATATCGTCGTTATTTTGTCATAATCATTGTCGTTAATGTCGTCGTTATTATCGTCATTATCTTCGTTGTTATCGTCCTTATTATCCTCATAATTATCATCGTTAATATCGTCGTTATTTTGTCATAAACATCGTCGCTAATGTCGTCGTTATTATCGTCATTATCTTCGTTGTTATCGTCCTTATTATCCTCATAATTATCGTCGTTAATATCGTCGTTATTTTGTCATAAACATCGTCGCTAATGTCGTCGTTATTATCGTCATTATCATCGTTGTTATCGTCCTTATCATCCTCATAATTATCGTCGTTAATATCGTCGTTATTTTGTCATAATCATCGTCGTCAATGTCGTCGTTATTATCGTCATTATCATCGTTGTTATCGTCCTTATTATCCTCATAATTATCGTCGTTAATATCGTCGTTATTTTGTTACAATCATCGTCGTTAATGTCGTCGTTATTATCGTCATTATCATCGTTGTTATCGTCCTTATCATCCTCATAATTATCGTCGTTAATATCGTCGTTATTTTGTCACAATCATCGTCGTTAATGTCGTCGTTATTATCGTCATTATCATCGTTGTTATCGTCCTTATCATCCTCATAATTATCGTCGTTAATATCGTCGTTATTTTGTCATAATCATCGTCGTTAATGTCGTCGTTATTATCGTCATTATCTACATTGTTATCGTCATAAATATTATCGTTAATATCGTCGTTATTATTGTCATTATCTTCTTTTTATTGTCTTTATTATCGTCGTTAATATCGTCGTTATTATCGTCGTTAATATCGTCGTTAATATCGTCATTATCATCGTTGTTATCGTCCTTATTATCCTCATAATTATCGTCGTTAATATCGTCGTTATATTGTCATAATCATCGTCGTTAATGTCGTCGTTATTATCGTCATTATCTACGTTGTTATCGTCATAAATATCATCGATAATATCGTCGTTATTATTGTCATTATCTTCTTTTTATCGTCGTTATTAACGTCGTTATTATCGTCGTTAATATCGTCGTTAATATCGTCATTATCATCGTTGTTATCGTACTTATTATCCTCATAATTATCGTCGTTAATATCGTCGTTATTTTGTCATAAACATCGTCGCTAATGTCGTCGTTATTATCGTCATTATCATCGTTGTTATCGTCCTTATCATCCTCATAATTATCGTCGTTAATATCGTCGTTATTTTGTCATAATCATCGTCATTAATGTCGTCGTTATTATCGTCATTATCTACGTTGTTATCGTCATAAATATTATCTTTAATATCGTCGTTATTATTGTCATTATCTTCTTTTTATTGTCTTTATAATCGTCGTTAATATCGTCGTTATTATCGTCGTTAATATCGTCGTTAATATCGTCATTATCATCGTTGTTATCGTCCTTATTATCCTCATAATTATCGTCGTTAATATCGTCGTTATTTTGTCATAATCATCGTCGTTAATGTCGTCGTTATTATCGTCATTATCTACGTTGTTATCGTCATAAATATCATCGATAATATCGTCGTTATTATTGTCATTATCTTCTTTTTATCGTCGTTATTAACGTCGTTATTATCGTCGTTAATATCGTCGTTATTATCGTCGTTAATATCGTTATTATCATCGTTGTTATCGTCCTTATTATCCTCATAATTATCGTCGTTAATATCGTCGTTATTTTGTCACAATCATCGTCGTTAATGTCGTCGTTAATATCGTCATTATCATCCTTGTTATCGTCCTTATCATCCTCATAATTATCGTCGTTAATATCGTCGTTATTTTGTCATAATCATCGTCGTTAATGTCGTCGTTATTATCGTCATTATCTACGTTGTTATCGTCATAAATATCATCGATAATATCGTCGTTATTATTGTCATTATCTTCTTTTTATCGTCGTTATTAACGTCGTTATTATCGTCGTTAATATCGTCGTTAATATCGTCATTATCATCGTTGTTATCGTCCTTATTATCCTCATAGTTATCGTCGTTAATATCGTCGTTATTTTGTCATAAACATCGTCGCTAATGTCGTCGTTATTATCGTCATTATCATCGTTGTTATCGTCCTTATCATCCTCATAATTATCGTCGTTAATATCGTCGTTATTTTGTCATAATCATTGTCGTTAATGTCGTCGTTATTATCGTCATTATCTTCGTTGTTATCGTCCTTATTATCCTCATAATTATCGTCGTTAATATCGTCGTTATTTTGTCATAAACATCGTCGCTAATGTCGTCGTTATTATCGTCATTATCTTCGTTGTTATCGTCCTTATTATCCTCATAATTATCGTCGTTAATATCGTCGTTATTTTGTCACAATCATCGTCGTTAATGTCGTCGTTAATATCGTCATTATCTACGTTGTTATCGTCATAAATATCATCGATAATATCGTCGTTATTATTGTCATTATCTTCTTTTTATCGTCGTTATTAACGTCGTTATTATCGTCGTTAATATCGTCGTTATTATCGTCGTTAATATCGTTATTATCATCGTTGTTATCGTCCTTATTATCCTCATAATTATCGTCGTTAATATCGTCGTTATTTTGTCACAATCATCTTCGTTAATGTCGTCGTTAATATCGTCATTATCATCCTTGTTATCGTCCTTATCATCCTCATAATTATCGTCGTTAATATCGTCGTTATTTTGTCATAATCATCGTCGTTAATGTCGTCGTTATTATCGTCATTATCTACGTTGTTATCGTCATAAATATCATCGATAATATCGTCGTTATTATTGTCATTATCTTCTTTTTATCGTCGTTATTAACGTCGTTATTATCGTCGTTAATATCGTCGTTAATATCGTCATTATCATCGTTGTTATCGTCCTTATTATCCTCATAGTTATCGTCGTTAATATCGTCGTTATTTTGTCATAAACATCGTCGCTAATGTCGTCGTTATTATCGTCATTATCATCGTTGTTATCGTCCTTATCATCCTCATAATTATCGTCGTTAATATAGTCGTTATTTTGTCATAATCATTGTCGTTAATGTCGTCGTTATTATCGTCATTATCTTCGTTGTTATCGTCCTTATTATCCTCATAATTATCGTCGTTAATATCGTCGTTATTTTGTCATAAACATCGTCGCTAATGTCGTCGTTATTATCGTCATTATCTTCGTTGTTATCGTCCTTATTATCCTCATAATTATCGTCGTTAATATCGTCGTTATTTTGTCATAAACATCGTCGCTAATGTCGTCGTTATTATCGTCATTATCATCGTTGTTATCGTCCTTATCATCCTCATAATTATCGTCGTTAATATCGTCGTTATTTTGTCATAATCATCGTCGTCAATGTCGTCGTTATTATCGTCATTATCATCGTTGTTATCGTCCTTATTATCCTCATAATTATCGTCGTTAATATCGTCGTTATTTTGTCACAATCATCGTCGTTAATGTCGTCGTTATTATCGTCATTATCATCGTTGTTATCGTCCTTATCATCCTCATAATTATCGTCGTTAATATCGTCGTTATTTTGTCACAATCATCGTCGTTAATGTCGTCGTTATTATCGTCATTATCATCGTTGTTATCGTCCTTATCATCCTCATAATTATCGTCGTTAATATCGTCGTTATTTTGTCATAATCATCGTCGTTAATGTCGTCGTTATTATCGTCATTATCTACATTGTTATCGTCATAAATATTATCGTTAATATCGTCGTTATTATTGTCATTATCTTCTTTTTATTGTCTTTATTATCGTCGTTAATATCGTCGTTATTATCGTCGTTAATATCGTCGTTAATATCGTCGTTAATATCGTCATTATCATCGTTGTTATCGTCCTTATTATCCTCATAATTATCGTCGTTAATATCGTCGTTATTTTGTCATAATCATCGTCGTTAATGTCGTCGTTATTATCGTCATTATCTACGTTGTTATCGTCATAAATATCATCGATAATATCGTCGTTATTATTGTCATTATCTTCTTTTTATCGTCGTTATTAACGTCGTTATTATCGTCGTTAATATCGTCGTTAATATCGTCATTATCATCGTTGTTATCGTCCTTATTATCCTCATAATTATCGTCGTTAATATCGTCGTTATTTTGTCATAAACATCGTCGCTAATGTCGTCGTTATTATCGTCATTATCATCGTTGTTATCGTCCTTATCATCCTCATAATTATCGTCGTTAATATCGTCGTTATTTTGTCATAATCATCGTCATTAATGTCGTCGTTATTATCGTCATTATCTACGTTGTTATCGTCATAAATATTATCTTTAATATCGTCGTTATTATTGTCATTATCTTCTTTTTATTGTCTTTATTATCGTCGTTAATATCGTCGTTATTATCGTCGTTAATATCGTCGTTAATATCGTCATTATCATCGTTGTTATCGTCCTTATTATCCTCATAATTATCGTCGTTAATATCGTCGTTATTTTGTCATAATCATCGTCGTTAATGTCGTCGTTATTATCGTCATTATCTACGTTGTTATCGTCATAAATATCATCGATAATATCGTCGTTATTATTGTCATTATCTTCTTTTTATCGTCGTTATTAACGTCGTTATTATCGTCGTTAATATCGTCGTTATTATCGTCGTTAATATCGTCATTATCATCCTTGTTATCGTCCTTATCATCCTCATAATTATCGTCGTTAATATCGTCGTTATTTTGTCATAATCATCGTCATTAATGTCGTCGTTATTATCGTCATTATCTACGTTGTTATCGTCATAAATATCATCGATAATATCGTCGTTATTATTGTCATTATCTTCTTTTTATCGTCGTTATTAACGTCGTTATTATCGTCGTTAATATCGTCGTTATTATCGTCGTTAATATCGTTATTATCATCGTTGTTATCGTCCTTATCATCCTCATAATTATCGTCGTTAATATCGTCGTTATTTTGTCATAATCATTGTCGTTAATGTCGTCGTTATTATCGTCATTATCTTCGTTGTTATCGTCCTTATTATCCTCATAATTATCGTCGTTAATATCGTCGTTATTTTGTCATAAACATCGTCGCTAATGTCGTTGTTATTATCGTCATTATCATCGTTGTTATCGTCCTTATCATCCTCATAATTATCGTCGTTAATATCGTCGTTATTTTGTCATAATCATCGTCGTTAATGTCGTCGTTATTATCGTCATTATCATCGTTGTTATCGTCCTTATTATCCTCATAATTATCGTCGTTAATATCGTCGTTATTTTGTCACAATCATCGTCGTTAATGTCGTCGTTATTATCGTCATTATCATTGTTGTTATCGTCGTTATTATCGTCGTTAATATCGTCATTATCATCGTTGTTATCGTCCTTATCATCCTCATAATTATCGTCGTTAATATCGTCGTTATTTTGTCATAATCATCGTCGTTAATGTCGTCGTTATTATCGTCATTATCATCGTTGTTATCGTCATAAATATCATCGATAATATCGTCGTTATTATTGTCATTATCTTCTTTTTATCGTCGTTATTAACGTCGTTATTATCGTCGTTAATATCGTCGTTAATATCGTCATTATCATCGTTGTTATCGTCCTTATTATCCTCATAGTTATCGTCGTTAATATCGTCGTTATTTTGTCATAAACATCGTCGCTAATGTCGTCGTTATTATCGTCATTATCATCGTTGTTATCGTCCTTATCATCCTCATAATTATCGTCGTTAATATCGTCGTTATTTTGTCATAATCATTGTCGTTAATGTCGTCGTTATTATCGTCATTATCTTCGTTGTTATCGTCCTTATTATCCTCATAATTATCGTCGTTAATATCGTCGTTATTTTGTCATAAACATCGTCGCTAATGTCGTCGTTATTATCGTCATTATCATCGTTGTTATCGTCCTTATCATCCTCATAATTATCGTCGTTAATATCGTCGTTATTTTGTCATAATCATCGTCGTTAATGTCGTCGTTATTATCGTCATTATCATCGTTGTTATCGTCCTTATTATCCTCATAATTATCGTCGTTAATATCGTCGTTATTTTGTCACAATCATCGTCGTTAATGTCGTCGTTATTATCGTCATTATCATCGTTGTTATCGTCGTTATTATCGTCGTTAATATCGTCATTATCATCGTTGTTATCGTCCTTATCATCCTCATAATTATCGTCGTTAATATCGTCGTTATTTTGTCATAATCATCGTCGTTAATGTCGTCGTTATTATCGTCATTATCATCGTTGTTATCGTCATAAATATCATCGATAATATCGTCGTTATTATTGTCATTATCTTCTTTTTATCGTCGTTATTAACGTCGTTATTATCGTCGTTAATATCGTCGTTAATATCGTCATTATCATCGTTGTTATCGTCCTTATTATCCTCATAGTTATCGTCGTTAATATCGTCGTTATTTTGTCATAAACATCGTCGCTAATGTCGTCGTTATTATCGTCATTATCATCGTTGTTATCGTCCTTATCATCCTCATAATTATCGTCGTTAATATCGTCGTTATTTTGTCATAATCATTGTCGTTAATGTCGTCGTTATTATCGTCATTATCTTCGTTGTTATCGTCCTTATTATCCTCATAATTATCGTCGTTAATATCGTCGTTATTTTGTCATAAACATCGTCGCTAATGTCGTCGTTATTATCGTCATTATCATCGTTGTTATCGTCCTTATCATCCTCATAATTATCGTCGTTAATATCGTCGTTATTTTGTCATAATCATCGTCGTTAATGTCGTCGTTATTATCGTCATTATCATCGTTGTTATCGTCCTTATTATCCTCATAATTATCGTCGTTAATATCGTCGTTATTTTGTCATAAACATCGTCGCTAATGTCGTCGTTATTATCGTCATTATCATCGTTGTTATCGTCCTTATCATCCTCATAATTATCGTCGTTAATATCGTCGTTATTTTGTCATAATCATCGTCGTTAATGTCGTCGTTATTATCGTCATTATCATCGTTGTTATCGTCCTTATTATCCTCATAATTATCGTCGTTAATATCGTCGTTATTTTGTCACAATCATCGTCGTTAATGTCGTCGTTATTATCGTCATTATCATCGTTGTTATCGTCCTTATCATCCTCATAATTATCGTCGTTAATATCGTCGTTATTTTGTCATAATCATCGTCGTTAATGTCGTCGTTATTATCGTCACTATCTACGTTGTTATCGTCATAAATATTATCGTTAATATCGTCGTTATTATTGTCATTATCTTCTTTTTATTGTCTTTATTATCGTCGTTAATATCGTCGTTAATATCGTCGTTAATATCGTCGTTAATATCGTCATTATCATCGTTGTTATCGTCCTTATTATCCTCATAATTATCGTCGTTAATATCGTCGTTATTTTGTCATAATCATCGTCGTTAATGTCGTCGTTATTATCGTCATTATCTACGTTGTTATCGTCATAAATATCATCGATAATATCGTCGTTATTATTGTCATTATCTTCTTTTTATCGTCGTTATTAACGTCGTTATTATCGTCGTTATTATCGTCGTTAATATCGTCATTATCATCGTTGTTATCGTCCTTATTATCCTCATAATTATCGTCGTTAATATCGTCGTTATTTAGTCACAATCATCGTCGTTAATGTCGTCGTTATTATCGGCATTATCATCGTTGTTATCGTCCTTATCATCCTCATAATTATCGTCGTTAATATCGTCGTTATTTTGTCATAATCATCGTCGTTAATGTCGTCGTTATTATCGTCATTATCTACGTTGTTATCGTCATAAATATTATCGTTAATATCGTCGTTATTATTGTCATTATCTTCTTTTTATTGTCTTTATTATCGTCGTTAATATCGTCGTTAATATCGTCGTTAATATCGTCATTATCGTCGTTGTTATCGTCCTTATTATCCTCATAATTATCGTCGTTAATATCGTCGTTATTTTGTCATAATCATCGTCGTTAATGTCGTCGTTATTATCGTCATTATCTACGTTGTTATCGTTATAAATATCATCGATAATATCGTCGTTATTATTGTCATTATCTTCTTTTTATCGTCGTTATTAAAGTCGTTATTATCGTCGTTATTATCGTCGTTAATATCGTCATTATCATCGTTGTTATCGTCCTTATTATCCTCATAATTATCGTCGTTAATATCGTCGTTATTTTGTCACAATCATCGTCGTTAATGTCGTCGTTATTATCGTCATTATCATCATTGTTATCGTCCTTATCATCCTCATAATTATTGTCGTTAATATCGTCGTTATTTTGTCATAATCATCGTCGTTAATGTCGTCGTTATTATCGTCATTATCTACATTGTTATCGTCATAAATATTATCGTTAATATCGTCGTTATTATTGTCATTATCTTCTTTTTATTGTCTTTATTATCGTCGTTAATATCGTCGTTATTATCGTCGTTAATATCGTCGTTAATATCGTCATTATCATCGTTGTTATCGTCCTTATTATCCTCATAATTAGCGTCGTTAATATCGTCGTTATTTTGTCATAATCATCGTCGTTAATGTCGTCGTTATTATCGTCATTATCTACGTTGTTATCGTCATAAATATCATCGATAATATCGTCGTTATTATTGTCATTATCTTCTTTTTATCGTCGTTATTAACGTCGTTATTATCGTCGTTAATATCGTCGTTAATATCGTCATTATCATCGTTGTTATCGTCCTTATTATCCTCATAATTATCGTCGTTAATATCGTCGTTATTTTGTCATAAACATCGTCGCTAATGTCGTCGTTATTATCGTCATTATCATCGTTGTTATCGTCCTTATCATCCTCATAATTATCGTCGTTAATATCGTCGTTATTTTGTCATAATCATCGTCGTTAATGTCGTCGTTATTATCGTCATTATCTACGTTGTTATCGTCATAAATATTATCTTTAATATCGTCGTTATTATTGTCATTATCTTCTTTTTATTGTCTTTATTATCGTCGTTAATATCGTCGTTATTATCGTCGTTAATATCGTCGTTAATATCGTCATTATCATCGTTGTTATCGTCCTTATTATCCTCATAATTATCGTCGTTAATATCGTCGTTATTTTGTCATAATCATCGTCGTTAATGTCGTCGTTATTATCGTCATTATCTACGTTGTTATCGTCATAAATATCATCGATAATATCGTCGTTATTATTGTCATTATCTTCTTTTTATCGTCGTTATTATCGTCATTATCATCGTTGTTATCGTCGTTATTATCGTCGTTAATATCGTCATTATCATCCTTGTTATCGTC